>JABASP010002281.1:0-21351 GCA_019776565.1 Sminthurinus signatus | reverse complement strand
GACCATCTCGCCATAATAAGCCAGTTTTGGTCAGAAATCTCTTAAAATGACTAGCAAAATTTCTTCATTTTAAGCAATATTTGTTCAAAAATGCCTTATTATGAGGCTTTAAAATAGTTTAATATGTCGCGTTTTGCACCTTTCGGCTCATTTTAAGCTATTTGTCATTTTAAGCCTTTTTTGGACCGAAATCGCTTATTTTGAAGGTTTTGGGATACATAATAAGCCATTTATCTCGTCATTTTAAGCGATTTTAGGACCCCCTTTTAGTGACAGGATTACTAAAGGAATTCAATTCCTAAAAAAATCAAGATCAAAACTCAAAGCCCAAAATTCAAAGCAGAGCAAACAAAACAGTCAAGACTAAAGACAGTTTCAAAGGAGTATTAAAAACTAAAAGGGAATAAAAAATTTGACAGTAGAAAGGAGGAACTGCACACTGTAATAATCATAATAATTACAGCTACAAATAGTCTAGAGTCTAGAGTTTAGAGAAAATAAATCAAAGTAAGCACTTTTATCTAATATATACTCGAGACTCGAGACACTGTGTACTCAATACAATATACACGTGTATAAATCACATTCACATGCACATTCATAAACACAAGTATATTTTATATTTTATATCATTATTATTATGCGGATGTAAAAAAGGAAAAATGAGAATGAAAATTTGACATTAATTTTTCTCCCTCTTTGTCTCAGTTGTACAAAAATTGTAATTGGTAATTGCATTGTCAATCTATACACTATATGGATATGGATATGAAGAACATGATGTCAAGCAATTAAATTGTACAAAAATATCACTAGAGCATGACAAATGGAAAAACTCCCTGTTCATACTTGTACAAAGTGAAATACATAATATTTTATATTATACATAACTTTCTACACACACACACACACACATTTGATGTTGAATATGTTGATGTCTCTTTTCGTACTCTTTATTTTCTACACATGTAATATTATGCTACAGGTTATAGGTAATAAGTTGATGCATATAATACGTAATACGTAATAAGGTATGGAGTTAGTATGGAGTATGGGAAAATATCATGAGACCTTACTTATTTGTAAAGATACCATAACGTAATCAATTTTGGAATTCGCATATCGTTCTCCATTCTCCATAGTTATTTGTGTAAGTACTCAATCAGTTACGTTTCAATTTCACACAGGGCATTTTACAAATGATATTGCGTACACACATGCAAGTGTTAACCAAATTAAGTATTTTAATATTATGTACATCTAGAATCTAGATCCTAAAATCTACTAGAATACAACATGGAAAAAGCACTTTACATTTTGTATGTTGTATATCTAATTCCTTGACTCACGAAAGATGGTGACTAAAGAAAATGGAAAATGGTGATTCAAGATTCAAGAATAAAGAATAAAGAAGGAGTTGAACATTTATAATTTATATAAAGAAGGAACAAAAAGAATAAAGAGCGAGAGCGAGTTTGAGTGCTCTTTTGCCTTTTGCACTTTGCACATTTGTCTTGTTGTGTGTGGTAGATGTAAAACAAATTGCACATAAATATGTACAGTGTGCATTACTTATTACTTTACCTGCTCTTCATTTAGGTACATATGTGTATTTTACGTCTTCATGTGCAATTTTCCCTCCTACTTACATTTTTCTACGTGTTTTTTTTAATACGTAACGTTACACAAGTTACATAATATTGGGTCGTATACGGATGGATTTTTTTTCATTCTTTTTCAGCTATTTCCATACTCTACGTTGTAAATTGTGACAATGCCCTCGATGAATCATGACCTTTTGATTGGCTGGATAAGCCAAATGACAAAATACGAGTGACATGGAATATTTTATATATATTGCATAATGATAGAAATATGAAAATTGAAAATATGGAAAGTTTTATGTAAAAAGTAAAAATAAAATGTTCCAGAATTTAGAGACTTGAGACTAAGATGACGAAAAGTATTTAAAACAAGAGTATAGCACCCTGGTGCTCAATTTATTTTATTTGAACCACATGAACGTGTAGGATACATGTAAACATGTACTTACAGTAAAATACACTATATTATTATAATTATTGATAAACTGTTATTCGTGTTAGTTTGTGTATATAGTGTATTTAGTATAATATTATTGTAGTACAGTACTAGCAGCTAAATATTTTATATATGTACGAGATTCTTTGATAGAGATTATTTTGTTTAATGATTAATGATCATAATACGGTATTATATAGGTAAAGATATTCTAGATAGTTTTGCAATACGGTTAATGAGATACTTTACATTTTTTTGAGAGTACATTTCCTCCCTTATTCTCTTAACTTTTATGCAGCCGTAAATAAAATTGTCGAGTGTGTGTTTAGCACAGGATTTTTTATCGTGAAAATTGTATTGTGTTTCATACTTCATAAATACACCTGACCTGCCTAAAACTGAAAGCATTTTGTGCATATATAATATTATATATAGTATATAACAAATTGAAAATGACCTTTCCGTCCGAAAACTTACAAACCAAGAACCGCAAAAGCGAGCTTTTCAGTTGTCAACCATCAATAAAAAATCAAAATCACGGATCACAACACAAAACACTATATACATACATGATGAGCTTGTGAGCTCTTAATTAAACAAAAAAAAACTTTTATTTCTTAAACACTTTACAAAGAGATATTTATAATTAACATTGTGTATTTTGTAGAACAAGAACATATTATACAATATACAGTGTGTAACATGAGACTATATATTATACAACTAAAAAACATCATAAATGTAATTTTATTATATTAAATATATATATATTTATTTAGGCTCAAAAACTTAAGTGAATAAGTGAAACACTCTCTTTTTTTATTGTGTATCATAATTATGATTCATAATATACTTACTAATATATGTTTATATGCATTAAATTTATGTACAATATTTTATATTTGATATATATTTTTCCTCATATGTTTTATGTTTAATATGTATATTGTTTATTATTGTTTCTCGCATTTTGTTCTCATTTTTATATATGATATATTGTGATACATATTATATACATAAGATTGTCCAAATTTTATACTGTTTATAATCCCCCGTTTCATTATTATGATTTACAATATTACTTTGCATTACATTTATACAGTTAATTTTTACTCTTTTGAATACATAATACATATGATAACAATACTTGCTTTTTTTCCTCTGCTTAATTTCTACTAATCCAAGTTTTTTTTCTAATGTATCTAATAAATACACAATAATTCACAATCTCATTTTATATAATATTTACATATACAATATATATATGATATACATTTTATCAATTTAAATATTATTTATTGTCTATATGTAGTTTGTGCACTCTTTCGTGTGTAAACTATTTTATTCCATATATATTTTTTCATTTTTACACATGATGGAAAATCCGAAATCGATATAATTATTTTAGTTATTATCATATTTAGTGTGAAGAGATAGAGATAGAGAGAGAAAGAGAGGTCATTTTTATTGTCACATCTATTATATAGATATTTTGTTATAGATTCCTTATATATACATAGATATATATTATTATGTACTTTCTCATGATTCGAGAAAAACTTTCAAAGATTGATTAGGTATAGTATTTATTTTATATTTGAACAACTTTGTTAGTTACTTTTTTTATATATGTTCCACCACACACAATCTTTTTCAACTCCATCAAGTCAAGAGTCAAAAAAAAGGAGTGGGGCACAGATGAGATTCACAACTTTCGTTTTTGTTGCCACGATTCACACACGATATATTTAACAAGTAAAAGGTCACAATCAAAGAGACCACAATTTGATCATTATTTATAGAAATAGACATTTTCCTTATTAATTAATTAATTGTACATACACACTTACACAGTTTACCTGGCAGCACAGCAGCAGTTTTACAACATTGAATTTTTTATACGTGTATATTATGTCACTGAAAAAAGAGGGAATTTTGTGTCGTCCATTCTGAACTCTGAACTATGTGTATGAGAGCGAAATCGTGCAAGAGGTCGTATTTTTTATATTACAAACTGAAAGTATTTTTTTATGAACAATAATAATAATAAAATAATTACTATTACTAGAGAAAGACAATTACATCCATACATAAAACATACTACCACACGTCATACAGTTAAGAACACAAAAATGCAAGTTTTTATTTATTTAAGAAAACTACAAATAATATATATATATATATGTATGAACATACGTGCAGCTCACAGCTAATCTTTTTTTGTCAGCTACATATGTATATATGTGTACATTGTACATAATTACATACAATAATAATAATAAGAATAACAGTTAATTAATATTCATATGTATATACATAACCATATCTATAGGTGTATTACAAGAGACGGGTATGGATGGAAGCTTTTTTTTTGAAACAAGAGAAAACTTTGTTGTAACTTTTTAAATTGTTAATCATTAATCATACATACATACATATTGAACAAACAAACCTCAACTCATATAACTCATAGATAGCTCAATAAACTAAAAATAATATTATTTTTTTATTATACCTTCTTAGTTTTCTTATACACTCACACACTTTCACCTCTCACCATATTATTATTATTTTATAATTTATTACCCCAAAAACGTGTTTTTATTGTCCTACACAGTTTGAAAAAAAAACACAAATAAACAAAACAGTTAATTATTAATGTAATATATAATATCAGCAGTAGTAAATAATAATATAATAATTAGTATTTAAATATATACATTACCTATATTTATATTACATAATATATGATACGTATATATATTTTGTATTATAATATTTTTTGTTATGTCCTATATGTTTTTTATTATCAACGTTTTCTTGTCTAAATAATGATAACAAGAATAAAATGTAATACACAATAATAATATAATATAATTTTATCTACATGGCTAGTCAATAAAACTGGTATAGAAAGGTGTGATTATTTTTGTGGAGAAAGGACTGGATATATACTGTTTTTTTTTCTTTCCCCTTTTTCCTTACTTTCTCTATTGCCACTGGGGAAATTCTGTCCAATGTCCAATCTTTTGTCTTGTATCTTGTGTGTAATCATTAAATCATTAATCATATGAATCGGAAGAGATACATACATTCATTATATACCATACATAAAATTCACATGTGTGAATATTTTATGCATGTGTGTATCTACATGTACGTAAATTCATCTCACAAAATTCAACAATCAACTGAATACACAGAAAAGCTTTTAAATTTCAATAAACAAACAAAAAAAAAAGTTGTGGGAGACAAAATATTTGATATTTGAATTATTATCATTTGTTTTTTGAGTTTCTTTTATAATATATTTGTGTTATATCTTTTCTTTTTTTTTTATATTATATTTATCTATGTATGTATTTACATATAATATATTATTATATATAGATCTTTTAGACTTTTGTGCTTCCACGCCATTCCAGGTCTTCTCGTGTCTGGTATGAAGTACCAGCTTTGTCTTCCATTTCCATTGCTGGGGCGGGCATACTTCTCAACTCGTCTTTGCTGATATAATCTACTAAACCTGCTCCCAAGGAATCTGAAACATGATCAAGGTCAAATATAAAAAGTATTATTATTTATCTTCATATCTTTTTATTTGTCATTTGTCATTTGTCATGAATACACAAAAAAAAGTGAAAGGAAATGCTCAGTATTTTACCTCCAAGAACATTGATAGCTGTTCTGAAACGGTCCCTGTAAATCACAAAATTACAATAATTTAGAAGTTAGTCTTTATTAAAGGTCACAATTTTTTCCTCAATTTTTTTAGTTTTAAAATTTAAATATTCCCACTTACAAAAGCCAATCGACGGGGATGATGTAAGAAACATATTCGGCGGAAAGACCAACGGTGTTAAGCACCATGACCATCGTGACGAGACCTGCTTGAGGAATTCCAGCTGCACCTATGGAGGCGGCAGTTGCTGTGATACTATGAGGAAGAAGATGTCAAAAAAATTCCAGTAATACAGTATAAAATTGGCAATAATAATGACATAATATGAACAATTAAAAAAAATATTAAATACCTGATTGCCACAATATTGCCAAGACTGAGAGGGACTCCTTGAATTTGCGCTACAAAAAGAAACGTTGACATTTTTTTATTGAATATATTTTAAGGGAAAAAAATATTTCTTTTTGTTTTCTTTTGTTTTGTTTTTATTTGTTCAAGTACCGATGAAAATAGCAGCGACGGCTTCGTACAGAGCTGTTCCGTCCATGTTAATTGTAGCTCCAATGGGCAAGACGAATCGAGAAACACGAGGATCAACACCATTTTTGGTCTCGAGGAGATCAATTGTGATGGGAAGTGTCGCCGAGCTAAAAGCAAACAAAAAAATCAAGATCAAATTAGAAAATTAAATAGAAAAAAGTAAAAGCTTTCTTTCTTTTTCTTTTTCTTTGTATCATATATTTTATCATGATTTATGAAAAATGAAAAACCTACCTTGAGGATGTTCCGAAAGCAGTGAATAAAGCTTGTGTCATGTTGAGAATAAATTTGAAAGGGAATGACCGAGTAACAACGCCATAGATGAATGGCAGGATGATGAATCCATGAATAAAGAGACCAAGGAGAACTGTGATGAAGTACCATCCTAATTTGCTCAGAATTTCTTCTATATCGTCTGATTGCAGTAATTGGGCGGCTACAAGGAAGCAAACACCAATTGGTGACAACCTGGACAGAAGAAGACAAGACACAAATACATAAATTAATTATCAGTAATAATTATATTTAAAATGATTAAAAATTACAAATACACTGTTTAACATTTTGGAATATAAATAATAAATAATGAATGAAATATTTTACATAAAACTTACCAAATAACCCAATTCGTAATGATCATCATGGCCTCACTTAAGCTTCTGAAAAAGTCCAATAAAGGCTTTCCTTGTCGTCCCATTTTACTAAGACAAACTCCAAGTACAGTTGAGAACACCACCAAACCCATTATGTTTGTACCTTCCTCAAACTTTGATTTCATCTTCCAATCATGAAGGGGGATAGCTGGTTTCAAAAAGGCAAACAAAAACATCAATAATAATTAGTATAATTGTCAATCTACAAAAATTCACCCCAAATTCATATATTGTAAATTTCAGTTTTTCTTTTTCTTTTTTTTCGGCATTCTTACTTCTATTTTCTTGTCTAGCTAGTTCAAATTCCTCCAACTTTGGGACAATGAGTAACGTTTGGTACTGAAAACAAAAATCATTTAAAAATTGGGTATTAAAACAGTGTTAAAAAAGTTTAAAATACTTGAATTTATTATCATGTACTTTTCTCTTCTCATCCCACAATTCAGCATTAAATATTAAATGTAAATTATTGTAATAATTTATAACATTAAACATGATACATTTTATAACTTGAAACATCAAGGCATCGATTATGCTTATACAATATCTAATATCTAATTTGTATGTAATCGATTCATTTTCTCTTTCAGTTTTCAGCTTTCCCCGTGTCCGTAGTATGTAAGCGTGAATAAAATAATACTGATTCTGATATCCTGTCTCATCCATTTCCATTAAAGTGTAAACTAGCCCTAACAAAGACGTGTTCAATGTTCAATGCTCAAGGCTCAAGGGACGAGCACAAAGTCACGAAGTTATTTTATATCTATTTTATATTTTATGCACTCATATTTCCTAGAACTAGAAACTACAAACTATGTACAATGTACATGTGTAAATAGTAAATAGTAAACTGGGATAGGGAGGATGAAAACAGAAAACAGAAATCAGAGGCATTGAAAGTGTTGAGCGTTGAAAATTCTATCTATGCCAAAAGATTATTTAGCATGATACTATTTTCTATTTTATTCATCGTCTCAATGGACAATAAATCCTCGAGTCTCGAGTCTTATGGCTCTTTATTCTCTACTCGCGACTCTCTACTCTTTACCTTTCTCGGATAATATTATAAACTGAAATTATACAGTGTACATTGTGCATGATACAGTTTACCTAAAACAGAACACGGAATCCAAAATGCTGGATTCAGTACAAAGTACAAAGTACAACATTTCCTACTGTTATACACACTACATTAAGCTCTCATCGTCCTGAATGCTGAATGCTGAATGCTGAACAAAGATTCAAAACTGAAAAGGCATGAATCTTCCAATTACAGATACAGATATTTCTGTGTATATTGGATATACTTTCTCAAATATCAAATATTTGGTGTCAAAATCCATAGATGTTTATTGTATTGTACATTGCTTGTTCTTGAGTATATAAAGTGTAGAGTGTAGAGTGTAGAGTGTAGGTATATTACGTGTATTATATTATATATTAAGCAGCAATCATCATCACAATTGTAATGTGCTTGTCCTATTTTCTCCTATTCCTTTCTCTCTTTCTCCTTTCTCTTTCTATTTCTCTGTCTGGTTCGCATGAACCCTGACCGTATTTCTCACGAAACACCGTTTTAATACATAAATGGATCTTTTGAGATGTCATCGTCAGTCTATTCAGTGAGTCTTCTTTTTATTCTTCTCCTCCTCCTTGTTTTCACACTCCATTCTCCATTCATTCATGTTAGATGTTAGATGTCATGACCAAGAACATTTTTGTCTACAAACAAAAATTCCCCCTTTGTGCGTGAACATGTTGTACGTTGTAAGTTGTACTCTAGTTGTACTCTACATTAGCTGTCCAATGTCCAGTGTATTGCTTTTGTAGTAGTATGCTATATATAATAGTACGTAAAAACCATGCATGTGTTGTGTGTTGTACACAGACAATGATGGTATAAGATATAATATTATTCTATGGATTACGGACCATTATCGCTTCACCATCAAAATTGTCACCGCCATCGTCATAGTCATAGTCGATGATTATTAGCACATATAGAGTATAGAAAATCATTAAACATCTTACATGTGACATCAGCATTGTACATGGATTTATACATACTTGTATCTTGTATGTACGTCCAGAGTCCAGAGTCCAGAGTAAAGATAAATAAATGGAAAAAAGTCAAGAGAGTATCGCATATCGACTGTAGGATCAGTTAAGTTGAGTATCAAAAGTCCTATTGGATTTTGACAGTGGACAAAGGATGAAAATGGACTGAGCTGGACACAAAATATAAAATATATCCATGTACAGAAAAGAGAATACAGAATAGAGTCTAAAAAGGAGAGAGAGTACCTAAATCATTGGCATGTTGGCCAGCGATAGTGACAAATGACTTGGTAATAATAGTGCTAAAAGTCTTGTCTCTTGTCTCTCGTCCCTCGTCTCACATTCTATTGTATTTTGTATTGTGAAAAAAGTGGTGTTGCCTCCTCGCGCAATGGAAGTTTGGAGTTTGGATAAAATCATGTGTCTGTGTATGATGTAGAATATATAATATACATATAATATATACGCACAGATTGAGAGTACATTGTACACTGTACACTGTACTAATACTACTGTTAAATGTGCCATACTAAATAGTTGGTTTATCAAGCCATTTCCTCCTTGAAAATACTCCATACTCACCACACCATCCACCATTTACCATTCACCAGTCACTACTCACTACTCTTTTACTCACTAGGACAAGCAGAAAGAGTAGCGGAAAAGCAAAAGCAAAACTTTATTCTACATTCTATACTCTATATGAGCTACATGCACAAAATTCCATATATTTTTTGTATGTACATGTCATAATGTATAATGTATAATATCATCACATGTGGGGTGATAAAGATGACTTTGATGATGATTCCATTTCATTCCAGGATACATTTTTGTTTCTCTTCAAAATGATCATTTGGTTTGGGGTTTGGCGTTTCGAGTTTATAGTTGGACAATGTACATATTTACATAGAGTCATCAGCTCAAAATAAAGTAGAAGCACAAGAACTAGAGAAGTATGGAAAAATTCCCAATGATGAGGTCTATAGTCTATATTTATGTCTGTACTCCTCTTTTTATATTTTATATACACAGTGACTGACCCATTTGGCACTGTTTATAAAACTACACAAGAGTATGACTAAGATCTGAAGGAAAGAAGACAAGCTAAGAAAGAAGAAGTAAGAGGATGAAGGATGAACCATTGAACGTGAATGTGAGTTGAGTTGGTTTGAGTTGAGTTGATCCTCTTTTAATCTTTTCCTCTCCTTTTTTCTTAACAGTTTAGACTTTGGTGTTTGTAGTTTGTAGTTTGTAGTTTGGAGGCAAAGGAAAGAAGATGGAATAAAAAAAAATACAACGTCAACATCAGTGAATACATTGAATTTATGCATAGTGCATAAATAGTAAATAGTGCATCGCTACTTCCTTTTGGTACATGTCCCAGGTTAAAATCATTGGAATGTGTAGAAAAACCTCCAACTCCAATGTTATAAATTGTGCATATTTTATTTTCAATCTCAGACACAAAGTGCACAAATACAAAATACAAAACATGTAGTAAAAGATAAAATACAAAATATCTAGTTTTTTCAAAGGTGTAAAATTGACACTTTGTCAACCACAAAAATAACAAACAACAAGGGACAACCTTCAGAAAAAGAATAATACTGAATACTGAATATAGTGAAAGTAGAATAGCGCAACAACAAAAAGATTATGAAAATCCCTTGGATTGTCATCACACTACTCGGCAGTTTCCTCCTTTCTTGTGACATTGTGACAGGTAAAAAGTAAAATGTAAAATACATTTAAAATTTAAAATTAAGAAACAAGAGAAAAAGTAAAAAGTGTCATCAATTAAAAATTAAAAGAAAAGAAAAATTAATCTTTTTTTTACTATATAATTTATAATTTGTTTAGGTCTCAAATGTTACTTTTGTGGAACTCAACTACCTTCAGCATCCTCATCAGAAGGTTCCATGCTTCCAGACCCATGTTGGGAGACAGAAGCAGAAAGAGGCCAACTAGTGGAAAGACGAGTTGAAACATGTCCTTCGGATCATTTGTGTGTCAAAATGGTGACCCATTCTCCAGAATCAGAATCAGAATCAAAACCAAATTCAGAATCGGATTCAGATTCATATCCAAATAGTAATAGTGATATTCGAGAGGACGAAGAGCCGACTTTCAAATCTACTCCAAATCGAATTCGAAGAGCTTGTGTACCCCGTGAAATGAACTTTGGAGGTTCTGAACCATTTGCACATCGAATTGGATGTGGACGTCTTTTTTCCATCAGTACCGGGAATTTTTATGAAAATCAAGTGGCTTGTTTCTGCTCCACTGACTATTGTAACAGTCAGCTCTGTTCCACACCAAGTTCAACTGCAGTCATTCTTTCTATTCTACTTACAATCTTTATAACACATTTTGTACTCTGACGACCAACTACCGACTGTCGACTATTGACTGCAGGCGAGTAAATAATACTCAAAACTCTGGATTTTGGGAACCTTTTTAGGAAGCAAAGCTGACTATTGTAATCGTCGTGTCCGTCTTTCCAAAGCTTGAGGACGCTGTGGATTAATTCAATTAGCCATCTAGCGGTGACATTTAAACTCGCTATTGGTGGCGCCATCTAGCAGATATAAATGGAAATCACTAATGGCGCCACCTAGCGGTGAATTTGAGACCAGTTTAGTATCGCCATCTAGTAGTAAATTTTTGAAAGGGTTAGTAGCGCCATCTATCCCTAGATTTTTGAACACGTTAGTGACGCCATCTAGTTCATGTATTTTAAAATGTCTTACAAAATGTACAGTAGTTCTGTATAGAAGGACAGAGACGATTTTTGATTCCTATAGTCAGCTTCGCTTCGGGAGCCTAAAACATTTTTGTAGCCTAATACATTTTTGTTTTCAGTTTTCAAGGTTATATAAAATATAAAATGTCACAATGAGAGGATTTTTAACTTTATTAACAACCTTATGTAATTTGAACACAAAAGACCTGAGACAAAAGACTGGCTACTGGATACTGGATATGTAGTGCATTTTGTATATTATGTATTGTGTACTAAACTGAATTGGATCACAAATAACAAATAACAAATTATGTAAACTGTAAAATAAATAAATTTTCACAATGGAAAATTATTACGTATCATATTTCCTTTCACCCATCAATTTTAATATCAATATCAATATCAAAATACCAATAACAATACGAATAGGAATACGACTCTGAGTATCAACAGCATAATAATAATAATAATGATAATAACGCGTCGTAGATTAATCATTATATAATTAGTACTTTTTGGTCTCTTTGTTCCCTGTTCATTTTGTATTGTGTGCATTCATTATTCATGTAAATATTTGACTGTACTGTATGATACAATGTAGAAAATACAATGTACATGTTGGATGTTGGCTGTTGGCTGTTGGCTATCATTATTCATTATTCCTGGAGCACAGAGAAACATGATAGTTTTGCTAGTTTGTAGATATCATTTGTCCAATCTCAAATCTCAAACACCCTTACCGATAACACACTCACTCTTGTCTCTTGTACACTGTGCACTGGAAGAGGAAGAGAAAGAGAGAGGATACAAAGCGACATAATGGATGCGGAAGCCAACACATGAAATTACCTTTTTTCCCATTGTTACTAGTTACCAGTTACCAGGACTCTCCTCAACTCTCTGCCCAGCTCATAACACAATACAAAAGTACAATAGGTTGAGGTTTGAGGTAGACTGCAGACTGTAGACTAGGCATAAGTATCTATGTGTAATATATACAGAATCAGAAGGGAAGAGAAGGAGAGAAAGAAGCTGAATCTAGGATCCAGAATCTAGAATCTATAGAGTCTACAGTGGAAAGTCGAGAGTCGAGAGTCTAGATGCTAGAGTCTAGAGTCGAGTAAATGGAGCATCAGGAATATAATAATAATAATATTCTTCCATCTATTTCCTTGACATATCTCGTGTTCCCGGTCTATGAAAAATGTGCTATATTACAGAGGAAATGAAATATGACCTTATCAAATCATACCATATCACAGCCTATAATTTCATATCATATCGCATATCAGGTTACACTCCATAATACAAAATATAATAATAATAATATAAAATATAAAATTCATGGTATAACAATATAAAAAAGGTACATGGACACATTATAAATGATGATTCTTTTTTCCAGTACAAAGTATAAAGTTTTCCCTTAAAATACTAATAGTAATACTAATACCAAATACTGGAAGACCACACGATGTAATATTATAGGAATTATATAGGTTGTACATAAGTATTATATAAAATATAAAAGTATCTGAATCGGAGAATGTGTAGCAATTGTAATACTTGTAGTTTGTAGATAGGTATTAGATTCTAGATTCTAGATTCACATCTATCCAAAGCCACTCAGCCAAAGATAATGAAATAAAGTTGTCCATAGTCAGCTAGTTATCTTTCTCCCTCCTTTCTCTCTCCTCTCTTGTATTCTTCTACATTCTAGACTCTACAGTCTACACTCTACTTTCTACACATCATCATCACGATCACCATCATCATCTTCATCATGAGCATGAGACTTTGGAATTTATATGGATATCATTTTTATATCTACGTGTGTAAAATACTTACATAAAGTATAGATAATAGATAGTAGAATAATATAAAATATATAACATAGTAGAGTGTAGAGTGTATCCAGTCTCAACTGTCTACTGTCTAGTATATTTACTAAAGGAGTCTAATGAGATCGTAATCCAGTGATTCCAGGCAGAAGGAGGCCAAGTTGAAATTAAAGTGAACATATAATATTCCACTGTTCACTGTTACTTTTGTACTTTTGTAATACTGCCCCAGTAGTCACTAGATACACAGTTTTCCTCTCTTTAGCTTTCCAGCTCCGTCTCTGATTGTGAGGCTGAAGCCTTTAGTCTATAAACTATAAACTAAGTACTAAGTAGAAGTCACAAGTAGATTCCTATATTTGTAATATCCGTGTCCGTGATGTGCAAAAAGAATCAAGAGAGTTTGTGTGTATTTGCTGTGGTGGCTCTTCTCGTTCCCGTTCGTCGCACTTTCAACTTTCAGTTCTCAAATCATTACCCGAAATCTCATTTCCCTAAAACCTTCTCCACAGTTTTGTGTGTGCGTCTTTCTCTCACTCTCTTTTTTCCTCTTTATAGCCTTTAGTCTCTCTCTTTCTCTCTCTGTCATTCAGTCTCTATTATTTTGCCATCGGAATTAGTTTAAATGTTTACAATGCTCATCGTCATCCTCATCCTCAGTTTGAATTTGAGTTTGAATTTGAGTTTGAATTTGAGCTCTATAGCTTCATCATCACTTATTTTAAAATCCTCTTCCATGTTTTATCCGCCATTCTCCATCTTTTGTCTTTTGTCATCTTCTGTCCTCACTTGTAGATTTTGTGTAGATTTTGTAGCTTGTAGCTTATATCGGTCGGTGGAAAGTTGGAAGTTGGAAGTTGGAAGTTGGCCTTGTGTAAGTAGTAAGTACGTATTTTACTTTATACTTTGTACTTTGTACAACGTACGCATCCCGTGTACACACCAAACCAAACCAAACCACAAGTGAACCACACAGAACATGCAGTGGAATTTGTATGCAAAAAAACCATTTCCATTTTCACTGCAAAATGCTAAATGGTAAATATTTGTTGTTGGTTGTCTGTCGTCGGTTGTCAACCATCAGAGGTTTTTAGTAAATAGTAAATGGTAAAAAGTGAAAAGAGGTTTTCAGTTTTCAGGGGGATGAATTTTATGCATGTTTCTTTCATGTTTCATCAGGTTTCTATTTATCCAAAATCCTTAATCGACTATCAAAGTTGTTCACACGGAGCATCGAGGCGGGCTCAAAGTTTCACAGAGTTGAAAGCTGAAGGCTAAATTATTAAGTATCAAGTATTTTACTCAAGTACTGTTTTAAGTATTTTTGTCTACAAAATCTACAATATTGAATTTTGAATCTCTTTTATGTTTAAATATTTTTTACGAAAAAAAGATACTGGTTATTGATTGCTGATGCTGGGAAAATATCTATAGTTGTACGACGTGAAAAAACATGATAATTTTTAGTATTTTGTATTTGACAGTTATTTTCTCCAGAAAATGGATGAAAAGGGAAAACTGAATTGTTTTGTAATCACTATTGTTGATTGTTGAAAACTACAAACTACAAAGTACAAAGTAAAGAACAATTATTAATTGCATTCTCAATTCTAACTGTTCACTCGAAGGAATTGTGTGGCTTCTGGTTGGGTTTTCATCTTGTAGGCTTCTTTATAATTAACATCACATGTCATATGCTCAAAATGTATAGTCTAGATTCTAGATTCTAGAGTTAATAAATTATACCATCTTTTACTGAATTGAGAATCGAGAATTGAGAAATAATAAATTATATTTTCCTCCTCCTCAGTGTATATTGTATATCAGCTATCAGCGCAAATCATTGCCAGTGAGAACTTAATTTAGTGGAATACATTAATTATTATTAATTTAACTTGAAACTTGATCAACTCAACACTCTAAACTCTGAACTGTACATAAAATATGTGCTTACTCTGTGCTCTACATATTGACATGTAAATTATATACATGATTATAAGTAGAAAAAAGGTAGTATAATATACAAAATGTATGTACGCGGGACGCTATAGTTCCTTTTTAATTATTTTATGAGAAAAAAATGTGAGAGAATATAGTAATTGGTTTGGATTTTGGATAATGTCGACAGTAGACACAGACAGGTGTAGATTGTAGATACAATTAAATAGATTCAACATCCAATAGAAATCATATTATCATTTTCACAGTCAAAAAAGTTATCTTGCATTTCAAATTGCAATACTGAATACAAAACCAAAAACATAAAGCTGTCATATCGAGCTAAAGATACAATCAACAAGAAGTATCAAGTATCAAATGTCATGTAAAAGTACAGTATAAAATATAAAAGGTGCAAGAGTTTTCCTCCCGGCCCTAAAAAAGTAAAAAAATACCTACATAAATTATGCAACAATCAAAACAAGAAACCCAACAAAAATTCTAGAGTTGCTCTTTGCTCTTTGCTCAAATCTCAAACGGGGAACAAAAATGGCCTTGAGAGTTGAGAGTTGAGAGCATGTGTGTAAAAGGTGTAAGGTGTATCTTTATAAAACTAGTCAACAGAAAATAGAAAAAAAAACACAAAGAGCAAATTGCAAATTGTAGGTGTGGAGTTAATTTTCATTAATTTTTTTTCTATCATTTCCACTCTTTTTTTTCTATTCCACTCAAAACTCTTTTACATGTTTTGTTTTCTAGTTTCTAGTTTCTAGTCATTTCTATAATTAATAAAAACCCTCGTGAGTCATCGCTGAAAATTACACATGTACACTACAATGTACAACATTCAGGATGCAGGCAATTTTAATGCTTGAAAATTGAAATTAAAAATATATTTGCATACTTAAAACTTAAAACAGTGCAAGTTGTAAGAAAACAATTTAATTTTCATCTTCCTATATAAATCTATAAATACTTCAAGTTGTGAAGACTGATGCTGGAAATTTTGCTTCATTTGGTGTCTCATGTTGCACATATACAAGTTCTGTATTGTGTACCTGAATCATATGAATCGTACTTGTTGAATGTGCTATGAAAAGTTCAAGTAACTTGACATGATAATACATTAAATAACACAACCTTTACCGTCATTTGCTTTGTATCAGGAATCAGGAATTTTCAATTTACATTCCAAATTCCGACCGATACTCCTTTTGCTCCATATTTCATGTAATATTTGTATAAAGTATAAAGTACAGAATATTATGGATTATGGAACAATCTTAATGAATAATGAAACTGTTTCTATGATCTATGAAACATACAGAGAAACTTCAATTTTTGAAAACCCTTCTTGTTTCTTGTATAATTCATCAGTATGATTCACAATCCGCCTGTGTATACTGTATTTTCTATGTACACACTTGAAAATTTTGCAACATTTTGACTTTTGACCTTGAGCTTTTGACATGGAAAAAATATTGGATTTAATTTTCAATTACAGAGATACTTTGTACTTTGTACAAATTTAGTATGAAAAGTTTTACTTGTTACAATGTACAATTTTAAATTTCTGGCTATTTTAAAACATATATTTTCGTCCCATTGTCTGCAAAATATCAAAAAAATGTCAAAAATTAAAGCTTTTTTTCCATTCAAAATAGAAACACTCTGCACTCTGCAGTAACTCTGCATCTGTAAGGTTTCCTACAGATTTCCTTCTCTTTGATTCATCTACAATGTACAATGTACAACCAGAACTATCTAGATTCTAGATATTTTTCGACGTTTTCCTCATTTCCCCCCGTTTTTTTCTAGCTGCATTTACAATCTGCACAAAATTTACAATCTCTTCCCATCTTTTACTTTTTTACTTTTTACTTGTTAGATGTTAGACAAAGAGCGAGAGAGACAGCTTCATTATTCTAATGGAAAGTGTTTGTGGATTGTGGACACATTTCCTTCTTTTACCTAACTAATAATAATAATAGTAGTAGTAGTAGTAGTGCATTATGCATGATAATATATTATTATGTGCATATGTACAAGTGATTAAGAATTGTGACTGGTGACTGGTGACAAGTCAAGAGTTGAGAGTTGAGCCCAAACTAAATTGCTTCTTTACAATCTTCCTAATTTCAACAACGCTGTGAAAAGTTTGGATTTTTTCAAAGAGTTTTGTGTGTTATATGTTACACACATTCACACTAGGGACTTGAACATTGAACAAATGAGTTTCATATCATCATGAATTATCCTTTTTCATACAAAAACTCTTATTTTTTTCATCAACATTTGTATTTTATGCATGTGTGTAGAAAATTCTACAATCTAAAGTCTAAACCTCTTTCTTTTTTTCTTTCTCTCTTTCAAGTCTTAATAAGTCTCAAATCTCAAGATTCAAGATGGAAACTTTTTTTTAATTGGCCATAATAGACTTTATCAATACTTGTAATTTGGAAATTGGAAATTGGAACAAAAGTTGTTACAGATTTACAGATATCATATATTGTCCATGATTAATATTTTTTGTTACTTTTATTATATTATCATTTTTTCAAAGAACCAAAAGAACCTTTATTTCAAATATTTTATACATCCAATATCCAAGATCCAAGGGCAGCCTTTGGATGTCAGATTTCAAATATGGAATCTCTAATGAATTGGAACTATTGAATAAAAAATAAAAGGTAAAAGTGAGGCTGCCCGGGGTCCGGGAGAAATGGAGAAAGTCGGCTGAGATTTGAGAGTTGTGAGTGAGAAGTGCATGTAGAACGTAGAATGTTGAAGGGTAAATTGTAAATGGTGCAGTTGAACAACCCCATATAAAATAAAATGAAACAGGAAGCATGAACGTTGAGCATACGCAGTACACAAGTAAGTTGTTCAAGTTTCAATTCTGAATGCTCGATCAAGTCTCAAGTTGTTCTCAACATCAAGATGGAAGATCAAGTGCTGCTGGGAAATTAGGCATGACAAATTTAATTATTTTGCGAGACTACCTCTCCCAGTTATTAATTTCCCTTCATACCAAAGTCCATGTACATTGTGCAATGTACAAAATGTACAAAGTATGATGTATGATGTAGTTTGCGAAGAGAAGATAGAGCCTCATGGATCTTCTGTCTTCTGTCTTGAGCCTTGAGCCGTGGTTCACTTTTGTTTTTTGGTGAAAACTCTTTTCCCGAAAATCCACACATGTATAAAGTATAAAGATTTACCACAGAGTAAAATGTATAAAATAGATATCTCGTACATCGTACATCGTACATATTAAATACACATGAATAAGTTATGATCTATAACATACTGAAAATTCGTCTGATCATTGGTTATTGGTTATTGATTATTGATTATTGACTATATTTGATATTTGATGTGCGTGCTATTGGATGTCGTAAAACACTGGAAGGATTTACATTTTATATTTTGTATTCACACTCGGTTTTTGGGACGTGAAAGCTTATTAATAATTACAAGATCAGCAATTTTTTTACACCATATACGATATACGATTATAAAATGCTCATCCTGAATCTCGATGATAATTGACCCATTTTTTATTTGTCATATTTCCCGATTTCCGATTGAATACATATATAGCTTTTACGTCATACAATTAATAAATGAAATCAGTAATCGTAATCATAATCATATTACAAGTTGAGAGTCACGAGTCAAAAGTAGATCCGTAATTGATAGGATTGATAAAAAGGAGTTGGTTATACCTTTATGTGATTATGATTTTGATTACTGTATGAATTTATGCTCACCTTCCTTCTTTTTCTACACGGACGTTATACATTATACATTGTCTACAGTCTACAGTCTACAGCCACGGTTAAGGTTTTCTTTTGTGTTAATAAACTACCTCTAAACTCTAAAGTTTGAAGTCTGAATTCGGAACTCTGAAGCACATCTCACATCTGCGGTTTGCAATTTATTGTTTTCACTTCCCTCTTTTTTGTCACTCTTCCATCTTTTACATAACAATAATAATCTACATGAAGAATCAAGAATCAGCAGTAAAAACTCAAGACGAAATGGAGACACATAAATACTAAATACACATTTTTCTCCGTGCCATTCCCATATGTTTTTTATTTCTTTTTTTATCTCCATCTTCCAATTCGTCACCCTGTGCATTGTGAATTGTGAACTCTGTATTTTATATGTTGTATTTTATACTGTGTGAAATTGTATCCTGCACTTTTTGTCTTTGGTTGGTTTTTTAAATGTTTTGTCTCAAGCCTCAAGTCTCAAGTCTAAAGTAAAACATTAAGTAATACATGTGCACATATTTTTTTTTGACTGTGGCACTAGTATTTATTTTAGAACAAAAACATCTGCATCTGCTCTATCTCAAGTCTCAAGTCTCAAATCTCGAGTCTCAACATGATTAGAAAAACGTTTACTCTTGAGATTTGAGATTCGAGATTCGAGACTCAATTCGTGCTCTAAAAATATAAATAGAAAAACAAAAAATAGTCATCACATTTATTTTCTATTCTTTCTATACTTTTGACTGTGATAATTACCAATGACAAATGCTTTAGTGCCGGATGAAGAAGAGAAAATTGAGATAATAAATATACCATGAACTACATAATACGTAATTATTATCGAAAAAAAAACAGGGGCTCACCTGATACATTGTAGCTTGAACTAAGTTGGGTGGGAACATGTTTCTATGAAATAAAAAAGTATTTAATTTGATAAAAGGTATGAAAAATTAAAAAGATTAAATTATGAGTGCAAAAAATCCAGTGTATTTTTATACCTAACCAAATCCATGAGAGTGTCAGTGGTGGTGATATTTCTGGATTCGACCATGTCCGTGAGATCCTGAGGTTCTTTTTTGCCTGGATGGATGGCGACGACGAGGATGATGCCGAGGATGACGGCCACAACAGTGGTGAACATGTAGTAGGCAATGGCTCTGGCCCCGATTTTCCCAGAGAGTGACAGGTCAAGGGAGCCGATTGCAGAGACGAGAGATGAAATGATGAGTGGCAGGATGAGAGCTTTGAGCATCCGTAAGAATATATCACCTATAAACGTCACATAAACTTGTTCTCTCTGACTCCAGGGCTCATCCCGACTCGCCCGGAGAATGAAACCCAGTGCCACCCCCGAGAGGACGCCCGTCACCGTCAGGATAGTGAGGAGGTTGTGCCGGAGACAACTTATCGTCTCCCGCCCGGTCGGTGGTCGGAATCTCTTACCCATTGTACTACCCACTTCCGACGCTTGGGAACGAACTGCTTTCACCGAGGATGAGGCTCTGAAATCAATCAACAAAAAACAACAAAATATTAAGTAAAAAGTATATCAATAATTATTATCTTTTTATTATCTATTTATTTCCTTAAAAATTTGAGGAAATTATCCACAAAAATATGAAATAAAAGTAGGTCATGATCATCATTTTCCATCTTCTTTTTCATCATGATAATTATCATGTTTCTCCATTTAGATAAATTCAAACTCTCAACTCATTACTTTCTCTTTCAAGTTTATAAAGTATTATTATTATTGTAAAGTATAGTGCTAATAATAATAATAATAATAATACGTAAGACGTAATGATAATGATGTAGTCATAATAATTGCCATAATCTGTCAAAGGACACGTTCAACTCATTTGCATTCCCAATTCCAAAAATTGAGGTTAAACCTACATAATAATAATATATCACATATAACAGATATAATAAATAATAAGCATTTACAACTTAAAATTTACAGACTATTGTGAACATATTACACATGTTCATTATATTTTATCATAATAATTATGTGTAAACACATAAGTACCTATTATTATATAAAGTACATGTATAATATATTATA
>JABASP010002280.1:0-21365 GCA_019776565.1 Sminthurinus signatus | reverse complement strand
CATGCCGTAACCGAAAAGCTGACGAAGAGAAGAACAAAATAAGAGAAGTACAGAAAATCTCCTTAATTTTATTCTAAGGATGAAAACCCCGTGACAATAAAAGAAAAAGAGTGAACAGGGGAAATCCTCACAGGTTTTTCCCTTCGGAGAAAAAGTCCATGCACTCAGAAAAGAGAAAAAGGTACAATAACAAAAGCACAGGAAATGAACAAGACACAGAGACAAAATCAAAATCATCAAGACAAAAACACGAGACTCACATTTTTATTCCGATAAAAAATAAAAAGTAACAAAAACTTGTCATTGTTGTTTTTTGTTTTTTCACGATCCCCACACTCAAACACATGTTTCTCTGTGCAATTCTATTAAATTCACCTGGGCTTTTGAATTTTGAGTTTGGAATTCCGTTCGTCCGCACTCATGAAAACATCATAAGATTTTCCTTGTTTTTTTAACATTTCTATTGGTTTTCTCAATTTTGTTTCATATTTTACAACAGGTGAATTTTAAATCAGACGCAGAGTTTCAATACAAAAGCCACTCAAATCAAATTGCATTTTACTTGTGGAAAATATTATCTGTGCTGCATTTCAAATTTCCTGTTGACTCTTGATGAAGGCGCAGAAGCTGTGAAAAGTGATTCAGAAGTTTGGACAAAAGTTTGGAGCAAAAAACAAGAGAAATAAACAGTAAACCCATCGCAAATTAAAATTTTATCCTTCAAAAGTTGATTAACAACCAAATTTTACGGCTGAATTAAAACGGATATCCAACAACATCATTTTGAGCTCGTTGAAAAAATCCTGAAAAAGTACGAGATGGAATATTCAAAACAAAAAGAAAACACAAAAAAGGGAAAATGTGCGACGGAGGACGGGCGTTTGCAATTAAAATTGATAATTTGGAAACAAGTCGGCTGAAAAAAAGTGACAGCTCATTAGCAAATTCATCACACTGAAATTTGCATAAAAAGAAAAAAAGAAGAAGAAGGACGCGAATTTCCATTTTGTTTTTATTGTGGGTTGACAGTTTTAGTCCGTGGGAAATTTTCCCGGGTGTTCCGGTTGATATTTCATGTTAATGAGCTTGTCTAATTATCCACATTCAAATCCAAATCCAAAAACTCGGGCGCTCAACATAATATTTTCCCATGGAATATTTAAAGTCGTCACTTTCGTGGCAAGGAGAAAACGAGCCTCATTTTGTGAAACGTGAAGCGTGATAAGAAAATCCAGGAGGTGAAGCAGAAAAGAAGAAGAAAAGAAATGAGCGTGATGTGATGCAAAAGGAAGTGATGAGCCAGAACCAGAACCAGAGACGATCATCAAAACACTCGGCAGCATCAAATGTGAATGAGGGCGAATTTTGAATGCAACAAATTTTCCTAAGACTTTGAAATTCCTTAAAACTCATACAAATATTTTCCAATAGAACGTCAACACAAAGTGGCCTGACAAATTCAAGAACTTGAATGTCATTAACTTTTAGACATTTTTGGACGACTAAAAAACCAAAATGAAAGAATACTTTAATGTACCGTTTCAACGCCGTTTTTAAAATATCCAAGTCAAAGTTTAGTTTGGAAGACTTTACTTGAAAGTTTTACTCCTGAATTCTTAAGCATTTTTTGGTCAAAGCACATGCTATAATTTTGACTTTTAAAATGAGTTTACTACTTTGAAAATGAGCCGTAGAAACAAACGGGATGATGATGTGAAATTTGAACATGTTAATTTACATTTTCTACAATTCCGTTTTCTGAATTCCGATGGTGGATAAAAAACGAGTTTAAAAGTAGAATTTAGTTTGAACCAACTCACATTTTCACATTTTTCCAGCATCCAAATTCCGAGTGTTCATTGTTCGTCGTGTAGATGCAGAGACGGAGAGTGTTGCCGTTTTTGACGTTGATGATAATTCACTTGGACGGGGATGCGATGGCCGTCCGTTCCCATTGTCAATATTTTCCTCAATCAAAATCCATCAGCTCTATTCTTTCTTTTTTTTCTTTTTTCTTCTTTCCTCTTGAGTCTTGCATCTTGACTGAAAATGGAAACCCCGAAAAGGAAAAACATTCCAAATGGATTGCGAATTGTGCAATTGCGAGAGAGTGGAGAGCGAAGGGTGGAAAAAAGGTGGATGGGAAATAGAAGTGCACTCATTTTTCCATTCTCCAGCAGACAATCCGTTCCATTCCAAAACCTTCTTTTTCTTTGCTTCCTTAAAATTCTTGCTCCTTTTCCCACTTTCCATGAGTGATACAAAAAAGACACGAGATAAAAGAAAGTGGAAAAGCTTTTCTCCGTTTCAATTCCCCTTTTAGTGCGAAGGTGAAGTTTGTACATTGTACATGGTTCAAAAGTGAGGATTCAAACCACAGCGTAAAATCGCACTGGAGAGATGAGCCTCAAAAGACAGCCGTTTATTGTAAATGAGGCTTTTCCCAATGTTTTTGACCATCGTAAAGAAAAACGGATGATGGGATATTTTTTGGTTTCATCCGTCACATAAAATTAATCAAAAATCATGGAAAGAAGAAGCGAGCAGAAGAAAAGAAATGGTAGAAAAGAAGGACGTGTGAAAAGAAAAGTCATTAACAAGTTTGAGCACCTTTTCAGAAGAAATGAAAATGACAGCTCATTAGCAACTTGATCATCATGGACAGGAAAATGGGAGGAAAACACGTTGTCGCTGATTGATCCATTTCTTTTAGCAATCCGTATTTTTGGAGAGCTCCATTTTTATTAATTGGGATGTTTAACTTGCCAAATTATCCGCAAATCGGGTGTCGAGAGGAATTACACCGTAAACGATGAACGATGAACGATCTAGATTATTTTTTGACACGGAGAGAGAAATGTCAGTTTAATCACGCCGACAAAAGAATGAGCCTCATTCCGCTTAATGAGGCGGATAAAACTCCTCCGCAAGAAACAACAACAAGTGGGGAAAACGGAGAAGAAACAGGAAAATGAAGCTCAAGGAAATTAATGAGTCAGAAATTGTCTGTAAAAATCGAGGTCAAGAAAAATAGAGTTTCGCGGATGCATTCATTTACGGGGGAAAATACCCCAAGTTTAACGCCGTTTTAAAATTTTAAACATCAAAAGACAACAACTTCAACGCAGAATTATTGTTTTCCTCCATTTTAAAGGGGAATAAAACCAGTCACTGATTCGCAATTTATAGTTCTAAATATCAAATGTCAAGGCTTGTTCATGAAATGATTGAATACGACTAATTGATAAAATTGGAGTGGACTTTTGAGACGACCGTTTTAATTTACAAAGACTCGGCTCGTCTAATTGAATCAGATGATTTTTCTAGCAATAGCAAGAGAATGTCTGCGCGCCCTTTCTCAATAATTGTATTACCGGGGAAACTGAACCTGCTTTGAATTTTCACCCAGACAAAAGACAAAGTGGATGAGAACAAACGGGAGTAAATGGAATCCGGTGCAAAAATACTTTGGGTTTCGTCACTCCACTCGACTCGATTGCTGTCAAAACTCACAATCAAAAGTAGAGCAATTGAACAAGTCAAGACTCAAGACTCCAGACTGGAAATTCAAGACAATTGAATTGAATTGAGTGGAGTGACTGAAATGAAATGAGCGAGTGACTCAACACAATTCAATTGACAAACAAACGTTTTGTTAAGACTCGAGATCCGAGAGAGACAAAAGACAAAAGGAATTATTGAGGCAATAAATGCCAACGGACAAATGAAATTTGGCGTCTGGAGTGTCAAGATACGACACTCACAATTTCAAAGGGAAAATGGAAAATGAAAGACTCGCTAAAAACTCAAAACTCCAAACCAAAGACCAATACATTTCTCAGGAATAAAATGTATGACACATGACAAACTGAACTGACGCAGAGAAAGTAACAATAATGAATCAAAATTTGCCGTAAATTAAACGAAACCGAAGTCGATCTTTACTCAGCCCTACTCAAAAATCATGAACAATAAATGTTTATCGAAAAAAATTAGTGGCGTCAGAATGACTCAGTCTCAAATTCTCATGTTTTCCTTAGTGCTCTCAATTTTACACACGGAAAATGTCAAATGTTGTCCAGAATTTTGACCACACATAAATATGAAAACTCTTCTTCTGCTTGTGTCGTGGTTTTTCACATTCATCAGGAGAGTTGAGCTGAATGAGGAACAGTCGTTTCAAGTTTTATGGCGTTTTTGTTGCGGTCGTTTTTGTTGTTTTGTTCGTTTGTATTTGAACTCTCGTCATTTATCAATTTCAAAAGGAGAACAAGATATTTTATGTTTTATCCTCGGGTTTTTGGGAATTCTTTGAGGATTCCAGAGCGTCGTAACTGTCCTTTTTCATCCTTTCAAAGTATCGGCAGTTGAGGATTTTGAGTGACATTTCAAACGGAAATGTCTCGAGTCTCAAGTCGCGAATAGTGAGTCTCGGCTCATAAAAATGTTTCCCTCTTTGTGAAAACGGGAAAAAGGAGCAGAAGGAAACGTGAGAAAAGAGAGTCGAGTTGAGCGGATGTTCCTTTTTTCTGTATTTTATTATGCGCGACGCACTTTGAGCAGCAGACACGAAGAAACGTCGTGCTCAATTCTGAACTCTGTACAAAATCCACACGCACTCAATTTCACCCGGTTTCTCCTTCTCTTTCTCCTTCTCCTTCTCGCTCGTCGTATTTTCTCTGCTGCTTTCTCCACCGTCAGTCAGTTTCTCCCGGAAACTTGACTCGCTAACTTCGGCTGCTACGCCTTCCTCTTCAACTCTCCATTTACATTTTAACTCATTTAACTTGAATTGGAATTTGAATTACACATTTCATTTGCATTTTGTGACCTGATTCTCCCTTCATTTTGAATATCCAGATTTTCTCATTAAAATCCAGTCATATCAATTTTTCCTCAGTAGTTTTAAACAAATGAAATCATCCTGAAAATAAGAGTTTTTGTGAATTTGGGGTGATTTGATATTCGATAAAGAAACGCAAGTTTGCAATTTTTACCTGTTCTTCTGAAGGAGAAATGAAATATCTGTAATTTGTATTTTTGGTGCTGAACTTTTGTGTGAATTTTAAAGAGACAACCAAAAACTTGTATATTTATTATTTATTTATTTGTATGAATATTTTCATGGGCTTTGCACTGCTGGAAATTTCGTCAGTGCAGCGAGAATTATTGGAATTGTTATTATTCGTGGGGTATTTTTGTGAATTGTGAATCCATTTGTGAAAATAGCTGAAAACAGGACAAAACTCTGTTTGAAATTTCTACTTTGCACTTTTCTCCTGTTGTTCACAGTGAACATTGAAATTGATATTGAAATTGATATTTGCAGAAGAAAGAAGAGAGTTTACGAAAATGGTGATTGTTGTTGTTAAATTGTTATGTGTTGTCGTGTCATGAGCGGGATCTCACGCAGAGTTTTTCTACATCATCCACTTTCAACTTTCAATTTTCCAGCGCTGAGGAGGAGCGGCGGAGGACATTTCACGAGTTTCCAAGAAATCCTAATGGATTTGTGAAAGGTGAGTGGCAAAAATTCAAGTGGAAAAGTTTGTACTCTTGAAAAATATCCATTTTCCATTTCCCATTCTCCATTTCACATGTGCAAAACGGAAACATAAAACGACGCGGGATAAAAAAACTTTGTCAATAAATTTTCATTGTGAAATTCTCACAGGGTCAAAAAATCCACATGCAATTTCAAATTCAGATCCAAAACAGAACACACATTTTCTGCCAAACTGTAAAACTCTTAAAATTGAAATTGAATTTGAATTGGAAATTTCAAATAAATAGTTGTTTGAATTTTTGAATCCGATTGCCTCGATGAATTGAATTAATGAGATGTTTTGAATTGTTCCGTCATCCGTTGATGTGAGTGTAATGACAATTCCGAGTTGGGAGTTTTGTTCCTGTGGACTTTGAGTCATGTTCCCGAGTTTCAAGTTGTGAATCAGAGCAGAAGAGCGGAAATTGACCGGTTGAAGTGAAATGACGGGAAAAGGGATGTGGAGTGAAAAGTGAAGAGAAGAGTGAGAACAGCTGTGAAAAGCAGATGGGCCATTAATTAAAATAGTTCTGCTCTGCACAAAACTCTCGTGGAATTGAATTGAGTTGAATGGAGTTGCGTGTGTGAAAAAGAGGGCTGTTTTCGTGTGTAATTGAGTGTGATTAAAATCAGGAGGAGGAGAACAAAAGAACAACAAGAACAAGCACAAGGACGTGTCAAATTAAACGGAGGAATAAAGATCCATCCTCTTTTGTTTGTCTCCTGAAGCGGGGAAATTCCTGGAAACTGGAGCGTTTGCTCATTCCTGCGGAATTGATTGATTTGGAACAGAATCCTAATTCCAGTTCCAGTGATAAAGAAAGAGTGCGGATTCACTGAGACGGAAGTTGTGCAAGATATTCACAGAAAAGAGCAAAAAGAAAGGTGTGGATTTTCACCTGGATTCCGGATTTGACTTGACTAGTTCATCACAAACTTCTGTGCTAAATTAAAAGAAACACAAACTACAAAGTGTGCAGTGGAATAAAGTGTAAATCTTTTTAGCGGCGTTCAAACAAAACCAAATTTCAGGTACGTTTTTCCTTTTTGTTTGCCATTTTCCAAAAGTTGCTCAAAAATTGTTATTTTCTTCCTGGTTTTTGTTGAAATGAGCATGAAATTAAAATATTGTGTCTTGTGTCCCAGTCAAATTTTAGATCAATCGATTCTCTGTTTGCACTTTTAATCCTGAGTCGCACGTTGTGCAAGATGAAAGATTTAAACGCCGTTTAATTTTTTAAAGCATTTTAGGCAATTTCACGATTGGAGAACACATACGAATTCTTTATTTATCGTACAAAATTATCTTTTCCGGTCAGGACAAAGATCTGCAATATTTACAAGTTGAGTTTATTTGATCGGGAAAAACCAAGTATAAAATTCCATCTCGAATTGCCCTTGAAACTTGTAAACCTACAAAACGGGGAGAAAGATGCAACTCTCATTCGTCATTTGGCCATTTGGTGATTCAGACTTCGTCTCTCGTCTTTTGTCTCTGATCCTCGAGTCTCGATTCTTTCTCCGATTCCAACTCGGATTCCGATTTCAGTTCCAGAGTCGAGTTTGGAGTTTGGAGATGGAGTTGAGTTGGAATGGCGATAAGTCGATGGCCGATCCACATCTCCTGTTTCTTTTTGCTACTTTTCCCTTTCTGGATTTATTGTCGATCCAATTGAGACTTTAGTTAGATAAAGCAGAGGAAGAAGACGGAAAAGGAGACTTGAGTCTCGAGGTAAAATGGAACGAGGGAAGGGAAAGAGTAAAAAAGTAAAAGAGCAGGTTAATCCTCGTCTTGGTCTTCGGTCTAATCCAGGAAAGATTTTCCATTCCCATTACCTTTTTTCTTGAAGAAATCTTCATTTGGATGGCTCTTCCGTCATATCAACATCCGCATCCGAATCCGGCCTCTCCAACTCAACTCAACTGTTAATCCCAACTGGAAAAAACGTCCACTCAACTCGCAATTCTCCATTCTCGATTCTCAATCAGCCTTAAACTCATGAAAGTTGAAAAGAGTCAACGCTGGTCCATTTCACTCCAGTCCAATTCCATTTTCTCCCATTTCATCATTTATACATTTTGTGGTTTCCTTTTCTTTCCTTTCAATTGGCCTCGTCAGCCAAATTTCTGCTCTGCTCCCTAAAAATTTCATTATGCAATTCTTCTCTTCCTCCTGCTTTTGCTTTTGCTCTTCATGTCCATCTCTTGATCTTGATCTTGATTTGGTTCCATTTCCAGGTTGGCTTTGGGTTTGTTTATCCAGAAAATCAAGGGAAAATGTTTGTCCTTGATCAACATGTTTTAATCCGTCTCAAAACTCACAAGTTGATACTGTTTACTTTGCACATGGAGAAAATTCTCCAGTTCTCCAGTCATGAGTCATTTTGGATTTTGGATTTTGGAGTCTGACAAGATTTGCCATAGCATTTAGTGCAATCCAGTTGATTCGAGTTGAGTTCAAGTGAGGCCGTGATTAATGGGATTTGTAACTCTTGTTTGTTTGTTTTACTCTCGTCAGATTTTCAGCTGGATTTGGAATTTGGATTGACCTTTGATCTTTGATCTTTTCTCGTCTCTTTAATTACACATCCAAATTTAGATGGAGATTTATGTATTTATTTCCAGCTTTCATCGCGTATCATTCGTCTTGCGTCTTTATTCCTCTTCATTTTCTACTTGGCATTTCGTATTTCGTACTCCGACTTTTCCTCGTCAATCAGCCCTGATGATTCATTTTAATCAATGGCCCACCCGCAGACTCCAAATCCACGACGACGACAAACTTTCCTCTCATTTCAACTGTAATTGTCCTTGTTTTCTCCTTGTCTTGGTTTTTGCAGAAAGTAGGAAACAGAAAATAGTTGCCAGAGGATTTTCATTCAATATTATTTATGTTTGTATTTATATTTACATCACATCCAATTCGGAATCCGATTCCGCTGTAACAGCGTCGTAAAAGAAAGAAAACAAGACACGAGAGAGGAAAGTTTGCACATTTGGCAAAAACAAAAGTTTTGAGGGAATCACAAGAGACTGGAGACTCGAGATGAGGCTCAACTCCCAACTCCCAACTTCCAGCTCTGAGTTCCCTCGTGAATACAAAACCAAAGGACAATTCTTAGGGAAAAGTGGAGAAAACAATTATCGGAGCATCTCGGACAATTTACAATATCCAATTCCCTATTCTGGTTCTGCATTCTGCAATTCCAATGGCAATGCTCAATTTCATTGTTCGTGTTGAGAATTGAGGAAAGAGAAGGAGATAATTTCATGTCGTGTCATCTCGCTCATTTTCTCCGTTTTCCATATTCTTCGCATCACATCGCATCAACTCGATCGCAGCCATAAAAACGATGATGATAAAAAGAGTTGCCGACCTTTCCTTCCAACTGCATAAAATATGAGAAAACTTTCCACCACTAAATAAAAACAGGAAAGAGGGCAAAGAAAACTTGGGGAAACAGAGCAAAAACTCTGGCGTAACAAACAAACGGAGAAGAAAGGAAAAATGAAACATGGGATAAAATATTGTTCTGTTTACAGTTAACGAACCACGTCCAAATTTGAATACTGAATGCCGAAAACCAAATGCTGAAAAAGACAAAGGGAAAAGAACACGAGGAAAATAAAGAACTGAAAAAAAAGTAGCTAAAAGTTAAAAGACAAAAGACAAAAGAAAAAAGAGACTCGAGACGCTCATCAATCTTTCAAATCCTCAACTCTCATAATCTCCAGACTCCAGACTCCAGACTCCAGACTCAAGTTTCAAGTCTCTCAGCCACAATCACAAGAGAAAACCGGTAAAAAAAGGTAGAGTAAACAACTGGAAACTGGAAAAGCCACAACTAAACGCAACGTGAGATGAGCACAAAATTTCCTCCAAGGAAAAAAACCAACTCAAACCACAAACTTTCTTGAGCCTCTTTTTTCAATTTTTCAATGCTCAAACAGAAAAGTTTCCTCCATGTGAAATCCATGTAAAACAGCTTTGGATTTCCAAGTAAAAAATGAGGTTGAGGAGGATAATGAGAGACAAGAGACAGAAACAGCTCAAAGCGGAAAACGGGAAAAGAAAAGAAAACACAAAACTAAAAGTGAACAAATCAAAAGAGAAAAAAAATCCAAAGATGATTTCCCTTTAAAACTTGAAATAAAACCAGAAAGATCAATAAATACAAAATACAAAATCCATGCTTTTCCCAATAAAAGTTTCCTTTCAAAACTTGTCATTTTCAATGCATTTCAAATTGAATCACACTCAGTTTTGAGCTTTGAGCTTTGAGCTTTGTGTTTTGTATTGTTCTTGTTTTTGACAGAGTCGCGAGACACGTGTGCGTTGTTCCTGTATTTATTCTGCGTTTTCCGTGTGAAAACTTTGAGCCTTTTGGATGTTTTTGGATGTGGTCTGTTCTTTGTGCTGTTGTGTGGATTTTGATGTGCGAATGAGGAAAAAGGAAAGTGTCAAAGTGAAAGTCGGACTGTGAATTAAAAGTGAAAGTGAAAGTTGAGCTTTTATTCATAAATAGTTTCGTTGCTTTGGTTCTCATGATAAATGTAAATGTGAAACCACCAAAAGTTTTAACGAGCCCTCTAAACTCTAAACTAACTTTCTCCTTCCCTTCTTTTCTTGTCCTAATTGAAAAGAATCCGAGTTTAAAGAATCATAATTTATTCTATTTCTATTTCTAAACCTCGAATCTCGAATATTTCAAATTTCAAACACTTTGAAATGATTTCTTTTGGTACAAATTCCACAAGAAAAAGAATCCAATTGGATTGAATTGGATCGAATCGGATGATCCGAGTTGAACTTGTAATCGTAATCGTAATTCTTCATTTCATGTGCCGTTTTTTATCCAGCCGGAAAAAGAGCGCGGAATTCGGAGAATCCTAAACTTTTGCTGTTATAATGAGCAAAGTCTTGTAGGATGAAAAGTTGAAAGTTGAAAGACGCTGGAAAAGTTGAGCTTTTGAATCGAGTGGGAAATGTTTCACGGGCTGAGGACGTGATGTTTGGTATTTGGTATTTGGCATTTGAATATTTGTGATAACCAATTCATTTCATTCCTCGTTTTTCCTGTTGTCTCCTTTGCCAAAAGAATCGGGAATGTTGAACATTGAATGTTGAATTGAGAATTGAGAGTGGCGGAAAAGGGAATAATTGAACATGTATCCTTTTCATGCATCCTCAAACTTTTCCCTTGTTTCTTTTGTTGGACAGGCCAATTTAACTGTTCGTACACAAAAGTGGATTCATTGTCCTCCAGTCCTTTCTGCTTTGTGTCCGTTCAATGGGAAACTCGTTCACCAGTTTATTTTTAGGGGGAGAAAGGGCAAAATCCTCCAGACCTCCAACACTGAAACACGAAACCCCTCAACGGACATGAAATCAAATGAAGCCGTTCAATCCTGTTCAAATCAACTGAAACTGAAACTATTCATTGTATCCACAATTTCAATACGCTTCAATTGTTCTTACAACTTGCTCTGAAATTAAAGGGTATTTCCATGTGTTTTCATTGAATTCCCAATCCCAATCCAAAGTTTATGCACAGACTAATTATTACTTTTTTTCAAAGGAAAACTTTGCCTTTTTACACATGTTTTTAATTCATTTCATCTGCTACTTCTATTTTTGGTTATTCATTTTTTGGCATTACACAAAAATACAGCAGGATGTGCTTAAAAAAGGACAGAGGTAGAAATTATTGAGATTTGAAACAGTTTGTGGAAATTTAGTGAATGTCACATTTGAGCGCCGGTTGAAATATTTTAAAGATTTTTGCTAGTGTACAATCACCGAGCCTCTTGAAGATTTATTTCGCAAAATTATGAAACTAAACTACAAAACGTATGCATTTTAACCGGATCAGTAAGTTTCCAACTTACATAAAAGCACGTCCGAATTTCTGCTGTTTCACTGTTGCATAAAAAAGCAAATACTTGGAAACGGATAGAAATTTGAAGAACTGTTCACTAGAAAACAGTTTTATGCATTAGTTGATGTTATTTTAAATCTGACAGGATGAGGATGAGAAATGAGTTGTGGATGATTCAGGATTCAGGAGAGAGAACCAGCGGAGAGTTGAGCCCACGTGCTGAAAAAAGTGTGTTTAAAAGAGTGGGTGCGGGAGGGAAAAGATAAAAGAGAAATGGCTAATGGAACGGAAGAAAAACAAGTGTGAATGAATGAGGATGTAAAAAGTTGGCGGAAAAGAAATTTCCGTTTCCCTTTTCTCCTTTTTCTCCTTCTTTTACTTGGGCAATTGATAATACGGCAGTGGCATCGGCACTTGAGCCTCGAGAGGAAAAAGAGCGAGGGCATCCGATTCTCTGAATTCAATGCACCGTGTTTGGTGTTTTCCTTCTGTTTTCTGTTCTGTTCTTTGCTCAGTGCTGAATTGTGAATGCTCAAGGCTCAACTCTGAATTCTCAAGGCTGAGGGCGTTCATTAGGAAATGAACAAGTTTTATCTGTTCACCTTCACTTGGAAAACTCAAGTGTATTTCTTCCAGGAAAGAAAAGAGGAGAGAAAGTCCAAGTGAATCACGGTGAATGAAATTACTGGTGTAACTGTCAAGTTTCATCAACTCGCTTTATTTTCTCCTTCTTTTCCCACTCCCAAACTCTGAAACCCTGAAACTGTTGGCTGCAAAAACGAGTTTGTCCAGAATTGTCATTTGCTCAATTGGTTAAGTGACTCATCCTCCCGCCATTCAAACTCCACTCAACTCAAACTAGAACAACCAACAAAAACACATAAAACAACTTGAACAAACTCTGCCTTCCTTTTCTCCCTCTAAAAAAACAGTATTTTCTCAACTCGGAAAACTCTCATCACAACTCTTTTCTGTTTTATTTTCTTTTTAAGCAAAAGCATCTTTTACTTGGAAAAACAAGAGTCATGTCAAAATATGGTGAAATCCTGGGAGAAGAATAAATAAATTGACAGATTGAGGAGCAGAAAAAGACAAAGTGTACAAACTTCACTCTTTCCTGACGCCTCTCACGTCGCCCGTCAAATTCCCTGGATCTCAAATCTCAAGTCCCGCTCCTCAAATCAAATCAAGGGGACACATTTGTCTAACACACAATTCACAATTCATGTTCCCGTGTTTCCTGTTTCCTCCACTCAAAAACCATCGTGATTATGATTGTCATTGTCATTTCTGACTTGTGATCGGATTCGGATTCCGCTTCGGCCTCAGGCCCAATTTCCAATGTCAATCTCCCTTTTGGCTTTTCAACCTCTTCACTCTGAAACGTGTGAGTCAAAATGGAGCAGAGCAGGAGCACTCTGAATTCATGTAATTTGATATTCTCCTCATTGATTTTATTATGCTGTATGAAATACCGCGTATCGCTTTTTTCCTGGGGGATTTTCCACTTCCTCCGCTCATAAATTCGCATGTGTTACTATGCATAAAAATCCATGGTAATGACAAGAGCGGAAAACACGGGAAAATACGGGAGCGAGTTGTAGTTTGTCAGAGTCAATTTCCTCGGGCGGAAATGTCAGGTGGCTGATGCAAAATGTAAACCGTGTGTTTAAAATGTTGGCAAAATAAAAAGCAGTGTAAAAATAGGAAGAATCCTCGTTCTTCCGCTCGCGTTTGTCGTTTGCCGGTTGCTGGGGAAAATTCAAGCAGATGGAAAATTTATATGTGGAATATCGAGGATCGAGTGTACACAAAATTCAGAATTTAGAACCAAATCAACCCAGTGGAGAGGGAAAAAGGAGAAAATCCACTCGTGTCCTCTTAAAAAGTGTGAAAAGTCCTTGTTTTTCTTCCAGCTGAACACACACAACAAAAAAGTGACAACAATCAGGACAAACACTAAACTCAACTGGATATTGAAAAGAGAACAGAGAAAAGAGAAAAAGAGTAAAGTGCAAAAGTATACAAGTAGAATTTTTTGAGTGTGCAAATGTGTTTGCACAGGGAAAAAAGAGCGATTTTAGACGGATATTTTCAAAGGCTGAAGGAAAAAAAGAGAGTAAAACATGTTTGGACATTTTTATTCTCATTCTGGTTCTGAATCTGCGGAATACAAGTAAAAATACTTTAATCCTGTTTTCTACAAGGAAAAAGATACAAAAAGACACAAGAAGCTCTTTTTCCCCTTTTCTTTTCCATCTTCTCAAAGGAACCGGAGGCATTTTTATCCCCTTTCGCTTTTCCTCTTTTCCTGTATTTTGTTGCACGGAAACCGGAGAATCTTGTATTTTTTGTGCTTTGGTCGCGTCTGTTCTTCTGCTCTTATTGTTTCCCTTTTGTCGGTCCAGTTGAGCCGGAGCGCGGGCAGTTTTATCTACTTTTTTCATGAGCTTTTGCCACTGGAACTGGAACTGGAGAACTGGAAGAATGTTGTTGCTGGAGTTTACGAAAATGAAAATGTACATGATGCAATTTTGTGAGAGGAATTTCCCCTGGAATTTACTTTGACAAGGTGAACTCAAGACAAAAGACAAAAGATATATTACACAAATTCCTCGAGTCTGGAGTCTGGAGACTGGAGAAAACAGACTCCAGACTTGCGTTTCATCTCACTCTCTTCATCTTCATGTTCATGTTCATCTCTTGCTCATGTTTATGATTCAGAATCCGATTTGTTGTGCTTAATCTAATAGATAAATTAGACTGGAGATTCCAGCTCCAGACGGGGAATTCCAGACTCGGGTTTTCAGGTGCCTGGAGAAAGAAAACATGGGAAATCCTGGGGAATCCGATAAGACAAAATAATCTGCGTCAAAGGAATTAAATAATTAGGGAAATAACAGCTTTGAGACGTATATTGTGAACAGCACGCGGGTTTTATCTACGTTTTACATTTACATTGACGTTGACGTTGAGACTCAGGTTGACTTTGATACGCAGCAGCAGCATCTTGAATCTTGAAGCTGGATTTTGCCATTTCCCTCTGCAGATAAAAGTCCAGGAGAATCTGAATGAGCCTGAACAAAAGGAGGAAAGAGATAATAGTGAATTTTAAATTGGATTGAGAATCCACAGGTCTGTACAAAATCCGCCTCGTCCTGCATCCGCAATAGAAAATTCAAAATGAATATCTACAAAAAAAGTACACGGAAATAAAATAATCGAATGGGGAAAGGAAAAAAGGAAGAAAAAACTCAATGCGATTAAGAATACGGGAAAAAAGGGAATGAATGAAAAGCCCTTGTGAATTTGGACGTGGTCAGCATATTATTTCCTGTTCTCTCTTTTTCTGAGTTTCATGTTGAATGTTGAATGATGAATGTTGAGGTATCACGAGAAGACGCGGGGAAATGGAGACAGAAAAGACACGGACAATCCGCTCTTTCCTTTTTGAGCAAGGAAAACTCTAAACTTGTTGTGAGACGAGACATGAGCAGAGTTGAGTTGAGTTGAGTTGAGTTTCGTTGACATGTCAAGGCTGACGGCACAACTCCATTTTCCATTTTCCATTTGAATTTGAATTCTGAGCTTAGAATTGAGTTGAGGAATTATCCTGTGGTTTTACAAAGTACCTTTTGTATTTTCATCCATTCTACACAATTTTCAGCTCTGCATCTGGAATCCGGAATCTGGAATCCGGAATCTGGAATCTGGAATTTGCGATAATAGAATTAAAATTTCAACAAGTCTGACGCACAGTTGAGATTTATTTCTTGAGCCTCAACTTGACTTTTGCGGTTCCTCCGCAACGGAAACAGAGGAGAAAATCTTGTGCTCTTTCTCCCAGGTTTATTTGAATTCAAACTTGTATTTGAATATTTGAGAATTAGGATCAAAATGAAAATGAGAGTTCTCATCTTCTTGATTTTCTACCTTTTCCACAGCCACTTTTCTACTTTTATCTACTTTGCCAATTTCTCTACACTCGAGACTCTAGACTCGCAACTGGAGAACTTGTCCGTTGTTCTGTTGTTCATTCCACGTGTTTTACATACTGGGATTTTCCGGGGCTGTGGTTTCATTCTTCTCCTTCGCATTGAATCTACTTTGTACTTTGACTTGTGCTTCTTCCTGTTCTGCTGGTTCCTTTTCTTGTTCTTGTTCTTGTTGCTGTTGTTGTGGGCAACTGGAGGAATTTCCCAATAAAATCCGCCTTCCCTTTTCCTCTGTGTACTTTTCTGCGTAAACCCCAGGAACAAATATTATGCTCCAATTATGCAAATTCTAATTCTTCACAGAACAGAACAGAACAGAACAGAACCGAGAAAAGCAGAGGTTTCTGTCTGCTTTGCTTTACTTCTTTCCCTTTCTCCGTTCACTTTTCTCCGTTTTCCTGCCTCCAATTCCGCATCCGCGTTGTCAACTGGAGGAAATTATGAAATTTGTTTTGAAAGATTTCAAGGTGAACTGGAAATGGGAAATGGGGAAACCAAGTTTGGCGTAATAAAATATCGTATCACATTTGATTATAAAATTATTCATTATTCATGATTCATTATGAAAACATTTGTAGGCGGTGAATCAGGTCGTAAATTTCAGGAGGAATATTTTCTTTGGAGATAAACCTCAAAAGCTCAACTTGTTCTCCTCTGCCTTCCACTTTGACTTTTGTTTGGTTTTCTGGTCCTCTTTTGTCTTGTGTTTGATATTCCAATTACCAATTACAAATTAGGAAAAGGCGAAGCATATTTCATACCTCAGCCCACCCACCAAAATCCACTTTCAAGTGACAAACTTTCCCAATAAACTCAAACGCCTGTAATATCCAAAATATGACGTGTGCCAACCGCAAAACTCAGCTTGAACCGATCGATAAGTACAAAAACAGTATAAAAAGGAACAGCTCATAAAATATTACACCCAATTTTTTAACCAGAATTCAGAAAATGTCTTGAGCCTTGAGAACTTGAGAAATGTGCAGAGGATTTAGGCTGTAAAATCCGAGTGAAATACGATGAAATAATCAACATGCGTCTAAATTTCCAAAATAGTTAATGATGAAAAAGTCACGAGTTGGACGCCGGTTAAAATTATTAGAAATATTCAACCAGCTTTTTTCGCTGTAGATTGGTGGAGCAAACTTGAACGCTGGGATCTTGTAAACTTCTTGTACTAAATTAAAATTAAAGCTACATTCAACATCACATTTCTCGCCACCATCACCGTTTTTAGCAAATTATTCTAACATGAAAATCCAGAATAATCCGGATCCGGATTCGGATTTGGGATGTGGAAAATTCTGTTGTGCTGAATCCAAATTTGAAATGTAAAATCCAAAAGCTCAAAAGCTGGACTGTCCATTCGCGAGGTAAAATATTGTTGAAAATCCTGGGAAGCGAAAGGTAGAATAAACAAAATGAGGACTAAATTGAGTGAATGAGCAGAAAAGTCAAAGGAGCATGAAATTCGTAACAGGATTTTGAATCAGCTCATTTTGCTCACCAAACTCCTATGAATTCACTCGGGATGAGGAAACAGAGAACGAACAAGAGATGAGTGTGTAGATCGAGGACATTCAATTCAGTGTACAGAAATCAGAACACGGGAGACGCGCGTGTAATTGGAGATTCTAAATAAATAAATAGACACGAGCTGATTCCAGTTGATCCACCATCACAAAATCCGAGCACAACAGAAAGAGAGAAAGAGAGAGCTGGAAAATAATGAGTGTTTATTTGTTTGCTTGAATTTGATTAAGCAGACACAGAGAAAAAGACGGACGGACTGAACATCCAATTTCACCCAGAACCAGCACAAAAACCAGCAGAATCACAAATGGAAATGGAACTGGACATGAAGATGACAAAGAAACGGGCGGATTGTGCACAATAGAATGTCCACTTCTTTGTCCAGCTCGGATGAACATGACGGGGGTTTTTTCTCCAGAATACTCCGCTGGTCCACCCGGAATCAAAATGAAAATGAGAGTGAAAACGGGAGCTCGCCGTTGGCCCTGGCTGTGCGAGGTCTGGGACTAATTACGGATTTATCCGCAGCTCCAAATTCCCCGTCACATCATCCAAGTCCGACAATGGCGAATCTGGACCATTTGCAAACACAAAAAGAATCATTTAATTCTGCGGGAGTTGTATTGAGTCAGCACGAGCTCACGGCGCTCGGAGTGGACAATCAGAATCAGACAATCGACGAACTCGCCTGTCATCTCGGCATGGACCAAAACAGTCTCAACCTCTCCTCATTTCTATCTCCGTCGTCACTCAGCCCTGAAACTGGAACTGGCGCCAACGTCACTTCTCTCCTCCTCACAGCCACAAAACGAATTTTCCACACCGAGACCAACCAAACGCTTGAACTGGACCAAAACAATCTTCACAATGGGACAAACACCAATTTTTATCCCTCTTCTGCCCGACAAATTCATCCCAACGACAACAGCAACAATTCTGCATTCGGTGCAGTTCCTCGAATGTGTACTCCGAAGTGGGACGGACTCATCTGTTGGCCTGGTAACCCCTTTTTTTAAATTCCGCAGCATAAGATTTAATCCTTTATTTTTTATTTAAAAAAAGCTTAATAACATGTGTTTTTCTCCTTATAAATTGAAATTGCAGAAATCCCTGAGCTTCACAGCATCACGTTGCCCTGTTTCCGATTCCTCAACGAGATTCCGTACGACACCTCAAGTAAGTTCTCATTCTTTCATTCAACTTTTTGCATATTTCGTTCTTCTTGTATTTTTCGATGCATCCTGAAAAATTGGAAAGATTTCCGAAACTTTTTTCATTGTGCATTCTGCATTTTTACGTGTAATGGTGATGAGGAAAATGGAGTTGGGCATTTTAAACTCATTTAAGAGCGGTTAAAATTAGCAGAGCTGAAAATGAGCAAACTTTTCAAATTTTGAATTTGCAACAGTTCAACTTTCCTCAGGAGAAAATTTTACATTCGCAATTTGAAGTTTTGGATTGTGCAAAAAGTGAATTGTTTGAGGAGTGTGAAATTAAATGTGCAAGTTGAAATTTGAGTTGGGAAAAAGAGTGCAAATAAAGATGAAGACTTTTCCTGTTCCAAATTTAACGAGGAAAAGTAACTTTGGGGTTTTGTCAATACTCGACGCTGGATGGTCGATGGTCGATGCTCAATACGCGATTCACGTCCCAGTCACGACTTGATTTCATGGGCTTTTTCTTTCTTCTCTCTTTTCTCTTTTGTTGTGTTCTTGTGCTGAATTCCCAATTTCGGTATTTACAGAGCACTTTGAAAAAGGAATGGCAAGTTAAATAAAGACTTGAGAAAATTAGGTAATAGTTTACAACCGCGCGCTTATTTATTTATTTATTTATGGGATTTTCTCTCTCTCTCTCCTTTTATTTGTCTTTGGCTTTGACTTTCACACCCTTTTTCAGGGGGTACACAAAACACAAAAGAGAAAAGAGATGCGAGAGATAGTTTCTTATTTGCTGTCTTCTCTTTCCTCATTTTAGAGCTCATTTCATTTCTCAGCCACGCTTTTACACGATTCGAATAGATGCAAAAAGATGCGGTGTGATGCGATGCGATGCGACGTGATGGAGAGGACCACGGGATTTTCTTTGCTTTATTTACTCATTTCAAATTGTGAGGGAAACCTCAACCACGACCAAATTCAAACCAAAGGGAAAAGAACATCTCTGTTGTAGAAAGTGCCTTTACTTTGCTCTGCTTTTCTTTGGTTCGTCCTGGTTCTGTTCTGTGGCGTGTTATTTTGCGGGGGTTTTTACACTCGTTTCTACTTTTCTACTTTTCCAGTTTTTACGACTGTTCGCTCCTTTTTATTTACTTGTTTAGTGTTTAGTGTAATGAAGATTGCCAAAGGGAGAGAATTTACAATTCACAATTCCCTCGTCCTTTATTAACCTTTTCTCCTCAACTCAACCCCATTTCAAATTCACACTCTCACTCAACTCAACTCAAACCTCACTTCTGAAATATCAAATAAAACAGACAAGAGAATGAAGAAATTTTAGATGGAAACTTTACAACCATTTTTATTCAAATTCACGTGTAATTAGATCAACTTTTCCCCTTTTCTCTCTTTTTCCTGTCCCTTCCACAAAATACAAAAGTATTTTACTTGATGAAACTGAACTGCTCATTGTTCGTAGTGCATGACTCGGATTTTAAATTTCAAGTAGCTCGCATAATTAGCAGACAATTGTCTCAAATATCTCAATCTTACGACAATCGTAGTATTTTTACAAATAAATATAGCAGAATTCTGTTTAAAGCCTTTTTTCTAACTTGGAGAGGATTTGAGTTGTAAATGTAAAATGTCAGACTTGGACGCTGCTTAGTGTTTTATCAATCATTTTTCTACTGTTGTTCATTCAGGTCTCCAGTAAATTGTTAAGAAATAATTGTGGAAAAACATTTAAGCCCGTAAGATAAATTGTCGGGTCTTTAGTTTTTACTGAAATTGAGCGGGATTTCCTTCCTTTTTTCATGGACTTTAGACATTTGACATGAGACATAAAGATGAAAAATAATGAGAGTTTTAATGACGAGAGAGAACATTTTCATTTTCATTTGGTTTGTGGGGAAATTATTGATGTGATTAAAAGTCGTAATAAATGTGAATTAAAGACCTCGGGAATTTCGTCTGTATTTTTACGCGGATCCTTTGAATTCCTCATGTTAATTGTAGTTTATTTGATGTGGGGCTGAGATGAAATGGAATGAGTTGAGAGTGGAGATTCCAGAGTCCAGTGGCTGCAAACTGCACACAATGTAATTTCCTGTGATTTGATGGGATGTTCTGGGCGTTTTACTGGATTTTATCGTTTTACAGCTCTTTTCTCCCCTTCTGGTCTCATCCTCTGATGTCTGATTTGTCTGTTGTCTCTTGTTGTTTTCGTACTGTGAGTTTTGGACCAGTAAAGATGCGGCTGATATGAGTATTTAGTATTTAGTACGGCCTTCCGCTGTTCAGTGTTCGGTGTTCAGCGTTTAGTGTCTGCTCCTAAAAACGGTCAGTGTAATTCAGTAGAGTGTCATCGCAAATCCTGGACTTTATTGTCTTCTCCCTCGTAAAATCCTCATCTCATCTTTTCCCCTCTCATTTTTTGTCTGCATTCTTGACTCTTGGTTCTTGATTCCGGATTCTTCATCTCCTCCGGTTTTTATGTCTTTCCCACTGATATTCGCTGGAATTTCCGATCCAGGATTTTATTACTTTTAATGAATCCCCGTTTCACTGGAGATAACCAGAGAAGGAGAAGGAGACTGATACACTTTTATCTGTTCTGTTTTTGTATCGCTGTATCGTTCATGAGTGGAGCAGGAGGAACAACATGTGACAGTCATTCATCCATTTATTTATGAGCCTGTCTTTGGAGCTGGAGGTGCGGATTAAAATCATGAAAGCGCAAAAGAGAAGGATGCTGAATAATCAAAAGGACTCATCAGATTTCTCCACTTCAGAAAAAACTACATCAAAGCTCAGCTGAAAACACGGACACAGATCAAAGCGATTCTACTATTTTCATGCACACTGAAACTGTTTCATGTTTTATGAGTTCAAAGTCAACGTGTGATTCCGCAAATGTGTAAATCAAAGAGCAGTGGTCATTTTCTGACGACTGATGATAAAATGAGATTTGAGCGGACTGCAGCAAAAATGCATAGCTCAAAGTAACTTGAGTACTCAAAGAAGATTTTATGGAAACTGGTCACATTGCAACTGGTCACTCAATCCACTGGTCACATTGCAACTGGTCACACGGGGAAACTCGTCACACAGGAAAGTGGTCACAAAACGTGACTCGTCACACGCAAAATTTAGTCATATCATTTAGTCCCATTATCACACGAATCCAAAATTTGAACTCCATCCCAAACCCCCGGGCTAATAGGCTAAGTGATCGTACGGCTTCGCGACGGGA
>JABASP010002279.1:0-21366 GCA_019776565.1 Sminthurinus signatus | reverse complement strand
ATGTGTATAGAACTTTTTGGTTATTGATATTGGATAGCGCACATCTATAAACAAGCAATAGAAATGTAAACATTGTTTATAAGATCCTATGCATTTTTCGGCCAAAATCTCTATAGAAACCTTCTATGCATAAATTTCGTCAGGGTACCGCACTACAGCAGAAACAAACAAACAAACATTCTATTGGCATTCTATAAACATAGTATTACATAGTAGTTTCAGCGTAATCTTGACTGTTGATACAACGAAAGTGAGGCTCACGTGAACATTATGTGTACACTAGAGAAAATAAAAATGATAGAAATTCCAGATAAAGATAGTTAAGATTGCAGTACACATCACGTATTAGAATATCACATACCACTCAATCCCTGGCGTGATGTTTGAGGGAAAAAACAAGTATTCAAACAGCTTTAAATCTATAAGATCTAAATGTTCCTTGACCAACTATCAACTTTGAGATCTCAACACAGTAATCTTTGACCTTTACTTCACATTTCATGTAGCTTTAAAACAAAATCTACAGACTTACTTATTTTACATTTTGAGTGGAATGAAATGGCGAAATGGCAGTTACTGTTTTTAGCGGCATTTTTTATTATTAATAACTTTTTAAAAATAGGAGCAACACCACACCACACGCCTATACTTTTGTGTATAAAATCTGACATCTCTATCATCATCATCATCTACGATCTACTATCTACATTGTTCTTCCCAGGATTTAGAAACTTTAATGAACACCGCGTACCGCGCATACCGCTCAGCATGGCGACAGTGACAATGACAATGGATCAATATCCTATCGTACGTCTTATATTGTGTATAGTGTATATATTGTATTCACGTGGCAACCAGAGTCCATTTATTACATGATTATTACGATTATTATTAAGTGGCGGCGAGGAGACAGACGGAGCGTCAGTCATACGATGGACGCACGGTTGTACAGCAAGTACCATAGCATTGAATATCTATAGAGAATATCGAAGACCGATGACTTAAGAGACAAGGGAAAATATGTCATATAATGGTGATACGTATTACGTATGAACAAGTCATCTAATTACAATGATATGATATAGCTCCTTTATTTGTTATTTGTTATATAAAGTATTATGATGAAGCCAATTATGTGGATGAGGTAGAGGTTACATACATATGTAGTATAAAGATTAAAGATATACAAATACTCAACTATACATTATACAATATACATACTTGCAAGGAAGACGAAGAGTTTAAGAAAAAAGTCGACAACCGGTCAGTCGTCAAAAAATGAGGCGATTTGGTTACTCCATCACATTAGATCTTCCTTCATCATCTCGATTCTCGATTCTATCAAACTGCTACATAAACAACAAACGGCTGGTTTTCTAAACTCCAAACTCTAAACTCCAAGTCTAGTCCAAGTGGAGGTGGAGAAGAGAAATGTCAAATAAAACGCCGCTTCTAAGAATGAATGAAGGAGGTGAGATGAAATGAGAGAAAGAGGAAGAGAAGGAGTCTGTTGCGGAAAACATTACAAGAATTATTATTATTATGTATAGCTTTTAGTTTTTGATACATACATATTACGCACATAAATAATATATAGACGGAAAGTAACGAGTAGACACTTACTACTTACCGCACTTTCCTGCGTATGTATAACGTGTATAACATGAGCCGCATAGCATGTATTATGTATATAATTTAGCTTTGATACACATTACATTAGATTACATATCGTCTTGAGTCCTGAGTCCTGAGTGTTCAGTATCAGATCAGTATGATTATTGTTATTATTCAGGCAGTCGGTCTGACTGAAGTCATTTCAATAGTTTCATATCTGTTGTCAGTCTTTTTTTCATGGACGTCGATATCGGTTTCCCTTGTTTTGTTGTACACGATCATGTAAATGTAAATGATAATCTTCTTGTATCTATTGTATGAAATGGTAGAAGCTGTGGTACTGTAATAATAATATGTATAATGTCTAATATATGTAGTACTTAATACTGTTTTTCTCATATTTGCATCTCATGTAATATTCAGTATTCAGTAATATATATGCACAGATCACAGATCACATCATACAGCAGTAACAAAAAAAAACAACCCATTACATGTACACATAACACATACATTGTTCATTGTTTTGCTACACCGTGTACCGAGTACCGCGGACCGTGTTATGTGCTATGTACTTTAAAGAGTGGCCCATCATTGGCAGTTGGCAGTGGCCTTTAATTCTTTGTTTCTTCTGCTCCTTTTGAAACTACTGCTCTTGTCTTTTACTATATAGTAATTATGGAGCGGCTTCCGAATAAGTTTTCTTCGTCTTCTCCTCCTTCTACATTCTCCATTCTCCATCTTCTTGTATTTTCAAAGTACCTATTTTATTTCATTCATCATGGGCAGAGTCAGAGTCAGAGTCTGTGTTCTGTATGTTGTGTGTTCAACTTATTATACAAATGTAATCTTTATGTATCAGAAGGAAAATGAAAAATATGTGGAACCCACGTTCAACACTTTGACGTGTTGCATAAATCATGATTTTTTGATGTAAAAGATTTGAGTGTGTTTGTGTAAAGTGTAAAGGCAAGTCTCTAGACTCTAGACTCAAGACTCTAGATTCTAGACTCAAATTACAAATATAAATTCAAATCTAGTTTCTTCACATAATATATCTACAATCTACATGTTTATCTATGTATGGAATGTGAATGGAATACTGAATATTATCAATAAACTGACGTCTGAGGAAAATGAAACAAGTCTAAAGTGTGAATATTATAATAATAATAATAACTTTAATTGAATAAAATATGTAGACAGTAAACAATAAACATAGAACATCTTTTTACATAAACTCATCCCTGATACACTATATCACATATTTACATATGTGTATAATATAAAATATAAAGATAGCGCATGCTTTTTCTCAACATGATATTTATGTTATATTACATATGTAATAGGATTTTAATCTTTTACAACAAAATGTGTTTGTGAATTTTGCCGTATTCTGTCATGTATTGTCCTATTCGTCCTCCAGCTATCATTATTACCATTATTATGAATACAAAATATTATTATTTATACAGCGATATTTTGTATTTTCTGTAATGATAAGCCGTTCGACTTGTACTTGTACTTCTTTTTCGGCTTTTCAACCTGTCCACTGTCCATGTGTTATGTAGAAATGCTTTTGGAGTTTGTAAATCTGTGTGTATGTTCATTCATCCACGATTCAGTGTACAGTGTACAGAGTACAAAGTGTATTTTGTATTTTGTAGATTGACAGTGACAGGACAATGATGAGTCGAAAGTTGTCAGCACAACCTGCTGTTGCTTTTGACCTGACTCCACGAACCACGAACACTTGTGACTTGTGACCAAAGGTTTTGGGTTACCCTTCTTCTTCTTTCTTCTTGTTCCGTCGCATCCTCTTGCTGGCTCATCCAACATCCAACATTTTCCTATGGACTGTCACACTCACTCTCATGTACATGAAAGCTTCCACTTGTCATTCTCAACATCAAAATTGTGACTATAAACAATATTTTAGTTGATAACGCACTTGTCCTTTTCATGATATGATATTATGTTATGCTATGCTTAATAATAAGAATAATATTAATTCCTGAACATGCAAACATACATGCTCAATTCTCAATACTCAACACACAACGTCCATGTCGAATGTCGAATGTCGGTCCTTCTGTGCCCATCTAGTTACTAGTTACACTTGTCTTCTTTTATCAAAGTTAATTTTCCCATGTGCAGCCTCTCAAGTCTCAAGTCTCAAAACTCAAGGTAAGATATTGTGTGTATGATGTATGACAATTGTCAGCACTTGAAACCACGTTTTATACGCTTTACAATTCCGAATTTCCCTAAATTACCACGTCTATCAACATAATTGTCGTTTCAAGTCTTTGATAGAAAGATTTTTTTGATTTCCCGATTCCTTATTCCTGTGCTTTTTGAATCATATTATTTATTATTCTATGCACCACACACTTTACAAGAGTGTTTACCATGAGTTTTCTTCCTTTTTAATCATAGACTTTGAAATTAGCATACTTTGTAGTGGTCACTGGGCAGTCGACAGTATTCTAAAACATTTTTACTAAATCAAGTTTTTTTGAAATAAACATAGCCATTGAGTTCTCTTTCAAATTCCAAACAACAAGACTTTCAGTCTTTGGACTTAAAAGTTGAAAGTTTGTCTCACTATTTTGAAGAAAACACAATTTTAGCAAAATGATGAATAGTATTTACTATTACTTTTCATAATTTATTTGACTATAAGCACCTGTGTGCTCTTTGACTAAAATACATAGAGTAAAAATATTTTGCTTGTAAAATACTTGATATACAATAGTAATAAAGCATAAAAATCGACATCACCATCCTCCTGACATCATTCCTTTTTGAACGAAGAGATTTGAGACTTGTGTTTTGTGTGACGAGAGATAATCATCATAATTTTTTTGCTTTTTATCAATCGTAAGTATCTCCAAAGTCCAAAGGCAGGTACTTTGAATTTTGAATACAAAGGGAATGGTGGCAATAATAATTTTGTGGACAGAGTATTTACTATGTACTATGTATTGTATTCTGTAGGATTAAACCGAGTGAACTGTCTTTATGACTGCTACAGCTCAAAACTCAAAACCTCACAAATATACATAAGTATAAGGTCTACACATAAATCCATATTCCATAAGTATTCAATGTACAATCGTACAATCGAAAATGTCTAATGTCTCCTATACAAAGAAAAAAGAAAAGATATTATATTCAATATTCCTTGTGACGCATGAATATGTCTACACTCTACACTCTACACACTGTATATTGTATATTGTATGTCTGTGCAAGTATTCACACAATACTAATAATAATAATAATAATAAAGTACGGGAGCTCTCCGTCACCACAGCCGCAATCACACACAGGTCATCTCATCAGGGAACAAAAAGAAAAGAAAAGAGGAAGGAAAGAAAAGGAAGGATTAAATGGTAAAGTTATTATGGAAACTACTGAAAGGTCTTCCTCCTGTTTATTTCTTTTCAACTAGACTAAATAATAATAATAATAATGTGGTTGATGGTTGACTCTGATGTCCACTCACTAACTACACTGTCCGACTTGCAGGGGGTAATCCCGCTATGAAAAGTTTTTATGGATTGTCCTATCAGTGGCCATCACGCACTCATCCCAAGTCATTGATTTGATCATTCCATTTATGTACATTGTACATGCATACATTTCTATACATTGATATACATCTGTACTCAGTACTCTGTACGAAGTTCCTCTTCTTTGGTTTGGTTTACTTTACCTACAGACAATCCGTGCTGACTCTTGTGCCTTGTCTCTTGTCTCTTGTGTCCTGTTCAATGTTTAGGGCTTTCAGATTCTTGGCATGTGCGGCTTTCTCTCTACTTTGTCCTTAACTCTATAACCATTTCTTGGTCCTTATCTCTCGCTCTCTATATGTATAAAACCGTTTCTTTCTATCCTTTAGACTTTTGACAGACTTGAGACAAGTTTCTCCCTTTTTGCTCTTATAGTCTTTTAGCCGTTTGAACGTTGAACGTCAGCCTCAGTAAGAACATGTAAAAACAGACAAGGACCTATTTTGGATTATACCAAAATACGATATACGATATACGATGTAAATGTCTTGGACATTTTTGTAAATGTGGTAGTGTCTGTGTGTAGTGTGTAGAAAGCTCTCTTCTTCATATCACCACCATCAACATCAGCATCCTGATCCTCTGTCTGTCTTTATACCAGAAAAGAAAACCCGAAAGCTTCAAAAACCTTTCAAACCCTCAATGTTTTTCAAGCACTTTGCATTGCTGTACTCATGTGTACATGATATATGAAATCCAGATATACATGATATATTATAGAGATAGAGACTAGAGAGAGGCAAAGTACAATAATATAATGAGGGATGAATCTCTCTGTTTTCATTTTATTGACAGCTCGGGCCAACTTCTCTATTTGTCACTTGTCTTTATACTTTACAAGTTAGCCGACAGAACAATTGGGCAAGTTAAGAGTTAGGAGGTCTGAGAGAATAAACCTACAGACTACAACCCACAACCTAGAATCTACAATCTACTCTCACCAGACATGTGTGTCTACGACGGAGCTTTTCCCATCAAGAATGTATGAATTGGCATTTTGGGCCGCAAAATTGTGAGTATTAAGTATACATGTTCCTCGAGTAAACAAACAGCTATTATGATAAAACAAATATGCTTAAAATATGAAAATAACCTTGAGTGTGTACAATGTACAAAGTACAAGTACAAGTGGCACAACGAATGGGGATACGAATGTGCACATAGTACAGATATAGAATAGGAATAGGAATAGGAACATGAATATTGAATATGAACACGATTAGGAATATAAATGTACCTTACATATTCCTGTACGAAAATACTGTATTCCTGAGTGCAAACAGAAGGGATATGAGAGTCGAGTATAATAAGACACGTAAGCCAAGTCAAGCCAAGAAAATGGGAAAAGTACATGACACAGGAGAATGAGGAATGGGGAATTTGGTCAACCGTCCACATTTGAGAAAAACATCATTAATTATTCAGCATGAATTGATATTAGCTATTGACTATTGACTATTTGGGATTCGTCCTTTCCCTGCGATAAATGAACTGTTGTCTGTGGACATGGTATGCTGTGGGCTGTAGACTGTGTGCTGTGTGTCATCAAACTGTGTGTAGGACAGGAAACTTGAGTTTGTCCAACGTCCAATGTCCAATGTGCTGTGTGCTTCATGTTATGTGAATAGGACAACACGGAGGGGAAATCAATCAATAAGTTGCATAAGCATAATCTAATGGCTCCATCGTTAAACATTCACCAAGAGCATGTACCTATGAAGCTATGAAGGCACACATAGGCCATAGAATCCCGGAATGTTCGACGACGACATTGATATTGATTTCTAGCTTCTACTTTCTAGCTTCTATCTTCTAGGTTCTAGTTTCAAGTTGACTGATTGGATTGGACTGTGACGACAAAAGTCTGCACAACTTGTTATCTAAGTAAATACACCATCATTATTCTACGTGTTACATATGTTACATGTTACAAGTATGCTGCATGGCATGAGTATTTAAAAAACAAGAAGAAAAAAATAAAGTATATTTGGAATTTGTAAGGGTTTCAACAAGTCTCATTCATGTACATCTTAAATCGACTTTTAACATTTAAAATTTAACAGTTTTCATCCACATTTTAAATTTGACATGCTATATATATGTTTTCTAATGTTTCTTGTAGCTACTTTTTTTTGAAACTTGAAATTGACCTATTTAGTAGTAGTTAGTTCTACTTCAATTTCCAATACGTTGTTAGTAAAAGTCATACCAATTGGTCATTGGTTGTATAACATGTAACATGTTCACTGTTCAATTTACAATGTACAAAATACAATACCAGCGGTGGAAACCGATTCGTCTACATGTTTTTAACCATCAAATATGTTTTTTTATCAGCTAAAGGATAAAGGATACACAGTACTTGTATTTAAATACATGTGGAGGGAAAAGTTGAAGCATTCCGCAGGGGAATGACACACGCTAAACGTCCATACTCCTTATTCCATATTTTATGCTCCATGCTCCAGTTTCAGTATTCAATATTCAATATTCAGTACATGAATAAGTCATCAGATTAGAAGCATTTATATTTCATGAGAGGTAAAGCATAGGCTGAATTACAGTTTACCTATTCCTCGATTTATTAATAGCCCAAGTTTACCAAGGGTTTGAAGTTTTGAACAACTTCAAGTTTCACCGACATCATCATCGGAACATAAAAATATTCCAATGTATAATAAAGTGTCTCAACTCGTGCCTCGTCACTTATATAACTACAACTTACTACATAATAATGGATATAATAATAGAATAATGGATTTCTAGTCAACTCAACAAGAACCAACAACTTTTAGTAATATAAATTATAAAATTACGATGGCATAAACTTGGATCAATGGGAAATGGTATCACAGTTGTAAATTACTAAAAAAGTTTTTTTTCACTGTGTACAGTGTACAGTGTGTCCTGTGATAAAAGATATACAACATATGTACATATTAAACTGTATTATGATATAAGATATAAGTATATGCGACATTCTCTTTAATTGTTCTCTTCATATACATATACCCATTTACGCGTTGATGTTTGATGTGTTTGTTTTCAAAGTTGTGAATGACATGAAGGGGAAAAAATGAGAGTATAATGTGTGTAATGTGTAGTATGTAGTATGTCATTTCTTACTTTTTATGATGCTTTTTCCTCCTCCTCCTCCTACAACAACAGCAGCGTGAATGGGCCATGTTAAAGAGTGCATAGTGCCTACATTTATATTTTGAGCTTTATATATGCGTACTTTTATCATCTATCTGCTTCATATTTACTCATTTTTTTCCTGTGGTTGTGTATTGTGTATATAGTTTCATTTTCCATGCAAACACTATTCCTTCCACGTGTACATCTCATGCGTACATGAAGAAGGTGGGTAAATATTTGATTTTTCATTAGACACTAAATGAAATAAATCTTGACTTTTACTATAGACTATAGGCAATAGTAAAATAATCAACACATTTTTAATTTTTACAATATGCATAAAACAAATATACTAGTAACAGGGAAAAGTTCTACATTCTACATTCTAGATAAAGCATAAAGATGTGTGTGATAAACCTTGAGATTTGAAATTACAAAAATCAGAAATCTATATATGTATAAACAGTAAACAATGTCATGTACAATGTAAAAATAAGTAATACTATGAAGGTATACAATGTTTAATTAGTGTCAATTACGCTGTAGAATGAGATTTATAAAAAGACAGGTGACAAAATAATAATAATGACTAATACACTAACAAGTAATATAAAGCTGCCTGACGTATATGTATAATGTGTACAGTGAATTACAATCACATATTTAATGTATAAGCATTGAGCATGGTAAATTGGTAAATGGTAAAAGGGCAAAATATGTATGAACAAGAGCATATGCCTCTAATATGTCCAATAATTACAGTATTATCATATCAGGTGAGTTTCCCTTAAAAACATGCAAACACATGAAGAAAAGACGGAGGAGGACTGAGACTTTAGTGATAAGAGAAATTACACAAGTACGTGCCATTTACACACATGACATAACTTTGTAATGTGTCATTTTATTAAGGTATCTATTTTCCAAGATGATTATTATTATTATTATTATTTTACATTGTATAACCGTTGATAGACGGGTTATGAGTTATGAGTTGTGATTTGTCCTTCGTCATTAATACTTAATACACATAGAATATAGATGTATGTATCATGTACAATGTACAAATTACATATTATGTAGTTTGACTTTAGAGGATTACGATTTCAAACTATTTTTTATTTTAACTACGCAGTTAAATTGTATGAACAAATGTCCATAAAATTCTTACTAAATGCACTCTGTACTCTATAACAGTATAACAGTCTAAAATCTAAAACTAATGGTATAATATGTATGATGTATGATGTGTGGTATAGGAACAACAATAATATTGACAAATAACAAAGCACATGTACTTATGTATGATGTATAATACTCAATTCTCAAGTCAGTCCTAATTCCTAATTTTAATTGCTGTTCAGTGCCGATTGTCGATTGTCAACATGTTTATTAGACTTTGACATTTGAATATGAGTTCTGAAGAAAACTTGGGAGAATACAATAAAGACGACATGAGACGTGAGACGTGAGACATGAGAGACAACATGAGAAAGACAAGGAGATGAAGCACGTGAAAAAAAAACAAAAGGAAACAAAGATTAGACTAATCGCACGTATTTTCAAACAAATTACTAGTAGCTATTAATAGAGCAGCCGTGGCGACCAGTTGTAGTTAATAGTTAATGCTTCTATTTTAAAAACTGCATCAAACTACACCAAACTGCAATTTTCAATGGAGTAAATACTTAGATTGGAGATTCTAATGAAATCCAAATAACTTTTTTATCTACATACACCACTTCTTTCTCTCTCTCTCTCTCTCTCTCTCTCTCTCTCTCTCTCTCATTCCATTCCCAATCATTCGAAGAAAACAAAATGGTGGTAATGATAATGATGATGATGGCTCTGTGTGTGTGTATATGTGTATGTATAATATAAGTAAATACAAATATAACAAATATGAGGTAATCTTAGTATTTAGTATTTACTATACTACTGTCTGTCAGTCTACCGTTCGTCCTATATTCTATATTCTGTATATTGTACTCAACACTCAACGCTCAACGCACAGTACATAATTCTACACAGTAAATATACAGTAACTAAAATAATGAGGAATTTCTCTGTCAGTTATTGTCGGTAGTCAAGTCATTTATTATGCTCATTATCCTTGTGGATTGTGGATTGGAGAAGATACTTCATGACTGCGTAAACGGGGAAAAAAGTATGGGATTTAAAATATAATTTTGATACATTGATACAAAGACAAAAGACACACAGTACACAGTGCAATTATTATTAGACAAAAGTATAAACAATATACGTACATGCGTATTGTACATTGTACATTGTGACATTGTACAAGCCGGGAAATACTGGAAAAAGTCGGGATATTGGAAACTACAAAACCTGGTTGTAATCTACAATCATTATGAGCTGTATGTAGTGTGTGTATGTGTGGGTATGTAGTGTGTATGTATGTTTGTAAAGTATGTAAATATTATGAGCAAACGACAAACGACCAAGGAGGATAATTGCTAGAAACTCCCCATATCAGTAACTACATATCAGTGTACATATATACAATAATATACATGTACAATGTACATCTAACAAAATGAAATAAAGCAAAATGATTAGTGCTTCACGTCTCATCTCAACCACAACACACAATACACAATACAGAGTGCCCATTCCCACTTTCCACCACAAAACCCAATATGACACCAGATGACAGTACATGAAGGTAACATACTAGTACACATTACACATAATATTTAGTTTTGAACTCCTTTCACGTTTCGTGTAAGGCTCAAGAAGTTTCACACAAAGCGTACATGTTGCTACACTTTCTTTTCCTTCTTCATTGAGCGTAGACAGTAGAATAATTTATATTATTCATGTGTTTTGTGCATATGTATGTAGGCATGTGTGTGTAATTGAAGGAAGGTGCATAAAGTTTGGAAATGTGGAAACCATCTAATATTGAATGCTATTTATAAATAATAAATATAGACATGTCTCAAATTCTTCTAATAACGCGTAAAATCTAAAGTATTTATAATACTGGGTACTGAGTAAGTGCGTGGTGTATTCATTATAATTTTCACTCTAGAACATTCACATTCTCCAGTGAAAATCAACAACAGGTAGGGAAATAACAATTATACAAGCTCAGAAAAGAATGTGCATACAAATATACTGTATTGATGACTTGTTTTTTCTCTCTTTCCTTTCCGTTCATATCATCATAAAAATGCAGTAGAAAGTAGAAATGTTCCGATCTTAGAAGGAATCTTTATACCTTAAAACATCTTCACCAAGGACCAACAAGGACTAACAAGAGTAGTAAAAAGGGATCATTATTTACTCCAGAACAAATGAAGCTCTTTATTTCGAGGAGAGAGTGATGGGACAGCAATTAGAATTTCAACCCTTCTTTTTGCTCCATTAGGTTACAGTTACAGCATTTCGTGTTTCGTCTAAGTTACTCTTTAATAAATAAAAGGGACAAGAAAAAAAAAGTTGAAAAAGATCTCACATCTCACATAACACACAAGGTATTTAAAACGACAATTTCCAACCTTCCAGTATAGAGACGAAACTCGACAAAATGTATAGCATATAGCATGAAGTGTACCAACCAAAGCTCATTTATTATCACCATGAACAAGTATCACCCAGCTTCAATTTTCGAGACTCCAAGTCAGTCAAACTCAAACTCGATTCCAGTTCCAGTTTTCCAAAGATCGGATCACATGGACCACATTAGAAAAAGTTAAGTGTATAAGGTACACATTCTTACTTTTAGCTTCTAATGTCACACTAGCATACCCTTTGTACTTTGTACATTCTTAGTACCTCTCAAATGTCTATATATTGTATACATGTGTGCAGTGTGCACATTCAAAGTATATCAAACTGACCCCATCAACATCACAAGTTATTTACGATAACTCTAAACTCTATAGATGCTCAATCCTCAGCTATGCACGTGTGCTTACTAAGAATTCTGAAATAAATGAAACAAGTACCAAAAGTACAAACATATTTTTGCTTCTATCGGTAAAGTGCATCTACATACAACATACAACTATATTCTATTTAGGCTATAGCCACATTCTATTTTGTAGTTTGTGGTTGTCGTTGATGTAGCAGTCAGTAGTAAGTAGTAAAAAGAGAAGCCGCGAAATGAATACTTGGCTCTTGTACATTTGTACATATGGTTGGACACTTCGTTAAAGGCCAACTAACTACATGCCAAGATCATTATTGTTATTGTTATTAGTATTTTTATGATGACCAGACCATCAAGAACTACACTCCCATGGTGAGTTGTGGCTTTCTTTATTTCATCTTCTCATCTTCCTTCTACTTTTAATGCCATTTTCTTCCTGTCATTCTACGCTACTTATTTCTGCTTCTCATTTTCAAACTAGCAACTAGCATATGTGTAATGTGTAGTCATGCTTGTGTGAGAAAAGTACTATTAAATGATTATTTGCCCGGAATGGCTGATTACTGATGGCTGATGACAAAAATAATAAAGTATAAATCAGATGCTAATTTCAATTTCACCTTATTATTTACCTACCATATAAGTTTAGAACAAAATGCAACCAAATAATATAGTATTTTAAATGAGATATTCCAAAAACAAATCCCTTTGAACCAAAGTCAACAAAACAACCTCAGAGTAGTCTAAAATACATTGAACAAGACAAAATACGCTTCATTAGAATATTTAAGAGGAAATTAGTTTCATAAAATTGACCTGTTCTTACATCAAAGATGCCTAATACAGAGATAATTTTACAGTTTATGACTGTTTTATTCAAATTAAAACGGCAGTCATAAACATTTCTAAGTGCTATATTTGACGACATTAAACCAACAATGTAAGAATATATTAAACTGAATTGTTGCAACTTGCCAGTTGCCAGACAATCAGGGTTCTGGATTCTTATAAACTGTCACTATTAGTTTGTTAAAACAACAAGAAAAGCAATAAAATGATCCCGAGTTTTTATGTTTCAAGTTTAACTAAGTTATACAGAGTCGGAAAAGAAGAAATGTATTTTTCCCTTGAGAAGTTTACTACTTACTACTACTGTATTCTTTTACATTTTTATCTACAATTTACCTTTTAAATTTTGAATAAATTGCATGTATACAGTATACATACACGCATGTATTAATAGAAGAATAAAGGAATAATATAATATGTTGTTATAATATGTAGATTATACAAATTTGGGATGGTATTTAACATGGTATTTGTCTCTTCATTTTTATGTATATCCAAGTAAGAATATCAGATTTGACTCTTGTAGAAATATTTTGTTCACTGTTTTGAGTTTTGATTTTGCCGACGCATATACTAGATACTAGAGTACACATGTATCAACTGGATAATTCCGGCATTATGTGTTTTGTTTCTGTTTTCTATTGCACTTTTTTCCTTCTTTAAATTACCAATAAAAACAAAGATTTATGCTTGATTGTTAGCTCAAACACGTTCACACACAGTGATCAGCAGTACATAGTACATATAATTGTAAATATACTAAATACATACATAGAGAGAGTTCTTCTTTTGTTTTTATGTACGTCTTTCAGTCGTTAATGTGTCAGTTTAAATATAGTTGAAAGAAAACGGTTATATTAGTGTAAACACTTGATGAATATATAAAGAACAAAAGGTGAGGCAGGCTATACGGACTCTTTGGCCTTTTAATTAACTTTTCGTCGGTAACAGATATAAAATAGAAAAGTAAAAAAAAAAAGTCAGGAGAGAGAGAGAGCATTTAAATTTGAACTAATTGTTGTCGGTTTTGAGGTTTCAGCCTCTCTTTGTAAACAAAAGAAGTGTACTATGCACAATACATATATTATATATGCAATAAGCACGTACTTAGTACTGTACAAAAAGTGTAAAGTATGAATATTTAGAAATCGTTTGTAATTAGAAAGCTCATTATGAAAATGCAGAGTAAAATATTTTTTACCAATAAAAATTAAGTAAGTCATTCATTCACAACACGAAAACATGAAAAAGCTCATTAGGAAGATGCATATATTATATATTAGATCTTTTAAGACTTTGGTTCTGAATATTAAAATTCAATTATGTATATTATATTCTATTATTTATACCTATGAGAGCTTCTGTTAATAATCTGAATAGTTTATAGGAACTTTTAAAAACCGACCTTTTACATTCACTTCCCTTTTATACTCTGTAAAACATTTCATACATTTCCTACCTGATATAATGATTTCAAATATAACGCATTATATATTATTTAATATGAACACTCTTTAAGAATTTACATGATATTCTCTATCTATTTATCTAAAACGATTTTTGGATATAGAGATAAGAAAATGACCACTGACATTTCTTCTTTTCTACAGGTGCGTTTGTGGCTACTCGGTGGTCATGTTTTCCACCTTTTTAATCTGTGAAAACTTGGACGTAGGTAAGTAAACTAATACCTTTTGGATCTTGAGTTGTATAATTTAATAACTAAAGTACAAGAAGCTATAAAAACCTGACACCTTTCTTGACTAATCAAGCAAGCATCAAGTTATATAATTCATTGTATAAATCAAATCAAATAATGAGTCTATCAATATTTCTTTTATTCTGTTTTACTATACTTACTATATGACTTGTACACATGAATATATACATATTTGAAAAGTATATGAAGAATTAAAGAATATATTATGTACAATACAAAAGAACTCCTTTTAACTATATTCCTGTGTGAATTGAATATAATATATCGTCTTCTCGTGTGTTTTAAAAACTACAGGCGTGTGGATATTAAAATTGACCAGAAATGTACATACTTATATACAATACAATACTTTGTCCCCGTACTTTGTTTATACACAAGTATAATATTTCATTTACAAAAAGTGCAACAATTATTAATCTTCTTCATACATCTCTCGATAAAAAATCAGTTTTTTTTTCTTTTTCCACTACATTCCAAGAGTAATGCATTAAAGATTATTGTGGAATGATTCATAGCTAATGTGGAATTGCTGTGCCAAGTTTAAATTGACTGATGGCACAAGAGAGAGATTCTTCCTCTCTCTCGCTCACTTCTCTGTAATGTCATTCCTATTCACTTGCCTGTCAATCAAGTTCAGAGTACTCAGTTGCTGACATAACTTGGATTTTGAGCAGTTTGAGCGTCATCATTGCAATTTCTTAGAACCTCCTGCTGAAATAAAGGAAAATCCACTCTCTCTGGTTACCATCATGATGAGGATTTTAGGGAAACACTTTATTCATTATTTCATTTGAAGAATGATGGAGGAAGAAAGAGAATCTACTACGGTGTTTTCTTCTTTTTTTTATCAACGACCTCCCTGGTAGTTGTGTGCTCGTGATCATTGAATTAAAAGGTCTGCTGTGGTCACTTTTTATCATTATCTGTTGGTAGTTCGTAGTAGCTTGTTCTCCTATTCTTGAAGAACTCCTCCTTTTTCTCTTTCTTTTACTTTTGTAGTTGACCAATCCAAGCAAACCTGAACTTTAATCATTTTTCTTTTCTTTCACTTTTATTCCTTCTCCGCTTTCCACATATATATTTATTCAAAAAGCAAGCAAGTCCTGACAGACTGACTGACTGCCAAATATTTGTATACAGAATGAAAGTTCAAATAAATATGTATGCATGCATGTATATCTGAATATTCTATATGATCCCAGAATTTTTGAATGGCATGCCTAAAACACGGAAAAAATAATTTTCTACATCCATCAAACGTTTCCATAAATTTGAAGTTATTCCGTGTGTGATGCACGACGAGTGTGAATAAAGAATAAATACTATAAAACGAATAATGATTTGTTGACGGAAAATCGAACAACTCTAGAGTTTTTCTTAATTTAAGTTACATGACTCTGAACGGTGACTGCAAAATAATATCTAAAAAAAAATTGCGAATTTAAAACTTTCAAAGGATAAACCTACCTGCCGTATTTCATATACTTTAAACTATGGGTAACAGGAATGTAATTTTGCTTATCAGTCATCATTTGTTAAAACCATCAACCGATTTTGGTTATATTTAAATTTGACAGCCAGACAGAACCTATTCTCTTAATAAATATACAATGTATAATACAAATAAATAATATTACAGGTATATTATGAATTCCGTAAAGTATCATACTTCCATGTTGAGAATTTTAAAAAGCATGTTGAAAATTACATGCAATAAAAATGAAGAGGGTGAACTTATAAGGAAGTTATAATCAGTAAATTGTGGCTAATACAATTCTTTATTCTTAATAGAAGGCTGTATATTAAACTCAAAACGTTTTTATTAATCTGGTTGACTTTGGTCACAACTCACAAATTCTATGTATATCTATAGCTAATAAAGGTGAAAAGGAGTAAAATAAAAAATGATTAAACTTCTACCACTAGACGATTGCTTCTTGTAAATTTTATGTATATAAGGCGATATTTAAATAATTCTGAAATTGACTACCTCAATAGATAATGCACTTTACAATGCTTCATATCTTATACATATGAGAAAAGTAATCAAGATTCAAGATCACGATCAAATGTCTATATAGGATAAAATGATATGTCATAGCTGAATACTGATGGCTAATCAAATCACCTACGCAAAACTACTTTTTCCAATCGGAATTTTCACCCCTTCTCTCCATCATAAGAATGCGTCTTGTATGTGTATAGAATGTAGAATATAACTAGAATATACAACTATATATTTCTCCATAAAAATCATAACGTCCGAGAGAATAAACAATAGACATTTAAAAATGGACATTGAAGGAGGAAGTTTCTGAAAATATTTCATTTAACAGGTTTCTTGAAAAACTCTACACTATGTTAATAATTTTTATTCTTATGGATTTTGAAATGTACAACCAACTGTCTTGAGATCTGAGATGCACACATGATACATGTGAATATAATACAGTGTGATTTAAACATTGTCTTTAATTCATCAAAATCAGAAGCATTCTTTAACTTGATGCATAATGAATGCGGTTGTGAGTAGGAGAAACTGTCACAGTTGATGGATTACGATCATGTTGACTCCAATTACCTAGTTGAAATCATGGAGCCCTGAAATAATCACTTGAACAGCAGCAGAGTCCTTTTGACAGGCTACAACTAGAACTAACATTAAGGAGCAAAACAACAACACCCAGTCGTCATCCTACCTTAACACCCAACGGCAAAAAGATGTAGATGCGTAATATATAAATTTTATGCATGTTAAATGTAGCCGTGTGTAGTATGTACTATGTGTACTAGTCCTTCCGTGCACTAGTACAATATTACAATAATAAAATATATAATAATAAACATGAAACCATCACTGATGATCTTTTACTTTGTATTGCATATTGCATGCAATCAAATGTATACTACCACATATGATGAAAATGTACAAACACAAGTAAGCAGATCTATTCTGATGATATTATTACTATGCAGAAGGAGAAAAGCTCGAGTCAAAGTCAAAGTCAGATTCAGAACCAGAAGCTAAATCTAAGAAACTCCTTTTGATCAAGGAAAACGATAGGAGGAGACTCAGGGTATCAGAAGCTCTCTTCTTCTTCTACTTCTTCGTGTATCTAAGTGATCAAGATCATCATCATCTCTTTTTTCTCTGATGATCTTTAATTTTACGCCCATAACATCTCCCGGCATTATATAACAACAACAACCAACAGTACGTCCAGAGAATTTTTTGTGTATCAAATTACCTCTGACTACTTATACGTGTACAACAGCAATGTGTACAGTGTAGACTGGGCACGTAATCATACATGTTTTAACAAGCGTCAGGTCAGCTATACTGAACATAGGTAAGTAGGTAGACATGATTTTAAAAGTATATCTTTGTAATTTTAAATACAGTTTATATGTCATATTATTATGCATACATACACAACAAAAAGTACAACTTCTTAAAAAGTACACTTCTTTCACCAGTATCATTTTTTATACATTGATATGCATCATCACATTCTTTGCATGCAACCCTCTATTTTTTTCAACCTGTATAAGTAATATCTAAAGATTTTTTTTCTCTCACCCTCCAGTATATATGTCTATGTATTATAAAAACGTACTTGTTCATTACTTACTGTCCTACGTATTAATCATACTTATCACAGCATTGGTTCATACTAAGACGATTATAAATTAGTGAATATAGAATATATATAATATAGATTTTATGTTTTATATTCAAAGAATCCTACAAAAACTATATTATGCCTATTATGCCTTTTACCGTGTGTTGAAACTGGTGATGATCATGGAATATTGCATGAGAAAAGATGAAAACAAGATTGAAGAATCATAATAGATTTTCCTGTAATAAAAACCCTATATATATATATAATTTGGGTTAATATTTAAATGAATATTCCTCAAGAAAAAAATCTATGTTGGCGACTTTGAAAAAATTATATCCAGCAATTCTGTCATGTTCTAAAAAGACATTCTTTCATGTTACATATATATATATTTCTCTGTGTGTATACACTTTGTTTTTCAGAATCACATTCATTATCGATTAGCAAAGTATGATATATAATATCAAAGATCTTTTTCCTTACTTTATAAAGTTCATAAATCTATCTCAATCTGAATACATAGCATGAAATTCAAGTAAAAATAATACTATAATATCTTTTGTATATTATGCTTACATTACACACCACAATAATATATTTTGAGGCTACAGTGTTATAAAATTTTCAAAAATCTATAAAGTAGTTTCCGATAACGAAAATGGCAGACAAATATATTATGTGATTTGTATTGAGTTTTGTCTTTACGTTATTGTATATAGGATATAGGATATAATAACAATACAACTAAGATATTAATCAAAACTATAATGACCGAAAAATGCTATTGATAGTTCATAAAAACAAAGTTCCTACATATATAAATGTAATCTATATATACTTATGACAGATTCATAGATTAAACACAAAGGATTATGAATCGCACACATAATATAGTATCCGATTTTCGGTCATCATAGTAAAAAGATATTTCAATAAATAAAAAACATGTCAGCAATGCAATTGTACAATAAACATACCAAAAGTATTTTGAGTAGCATATTATAGAAGAAAACTAATTAACAGGAATGCATAATTCTTAAGTTGAAGAAACTCATGAAATCCATAATATGTGGATATATTTTAAGAATAAGTTGTAGTAGTAGAGGTCTTACTAACCTTCCTTTTTTCCCCTTTTCTGGAATCTGGAATTGGGCCTTTTAAATGTCTGGCTAAATGAGCTAAATAATAAACCAAAACAAAAATTATAAAATTATTATTAACTATATTATGAACTTTTTGTTCTTATAAGTAAACAAATTATATAAAATCCCAATTAAATAGTTTACACATATTTTCATTTAATAAAATTTATATAATATATTAAAGCTATATATTATGAATCATAAAATAACAAATATACTTACCGACAAGACCACTTTGATAAGTAAAAGATCGACGTGTTTTACAAATCAAGCAAGTAAATCGTTTTGGTTTTTGACTTGAAACAACTTCTGGCTCTGGAGTGACTATTGATGGGTTAATATTTACTTCTGGTTTTACTTCAGGTTTTACTTCAATTTCATTCTTTGTCCTGGAATGAATCACACTATGTCTTATAAGATGAGCCGCTGATTGATAGACATTATCACAAATTTCACAACGATGTTTTTGTGCCGATTCTCCAGCATGAGTTTTTCTTTCATGTTGTTTCAGTTCAGTGAGTTTATTTGCATGGAAATCACATTTTTTACAAACATAAATCCTAAAAACAAAATATTATTACATATTACATAATTTTCTCGTTTTTGTATGGTATATTCTTGAATCTTAAATTGTTATGAAATATGAAATTGCATACATATAAACAATATAGTATCATAATAAAAAATAAAATTATTAATAATTATTATTATTATTTACTTCATTTCCTTTCTTGAGCTTTGAGTTTTACTAGTTTTGGTAGTTTTGATGTTTGCTTTTACAAGTGCATCGTCAATTTTCATTTGGATTGCTGCTATACTTTTGACATTTGTATCTACTGATCTGTTTTGTGTAGAATTTTTGGCTTTTTTTACTATTGATATTGATGATGGGATTTCTATTGTGGTAGATTCTATTGGAGATTTTATTGCCTGAACCTTTTTTTTACTTTTAATACTAGCAGAGGATGATGAAGCTTTTGCTTCTTCAGGAATTTGATTGTTCTTCTTATTTCTTTTCTTAGGGGTTTTGGATTCCATAATAGTTTTGATCTCAATTGTATCAGTTGGGAATGATTTTACTTTAGACTTTGGTGCCTGTGATTTCTTCCTCTGTTGACCCCTTTTTCGATTCCCTTTTGGTATTTTCAAGATCAAATTGAGATCATTATGCAGATATACGTGTTCTGTAAATTTCATACATATAAACATCAGTAAAATATTTTGTATAAGTAACAACACGTCTCTGTATATGGTATAATATTATATAGTCATGAAGTATATGAAATTTAGAGAAAACATCATTAAATATTAAATTTGTCAATATCCTCCTACAATGTACAAATTTCTTACCTGAACCGACATGTAACCCATCTTCTTGCGCTTGCATCATTTTGTATATTTAATTTGTAATAACTGTCAGATTTGGGTGCAGGACTACGTAAGTAAATTAAGAATTAAGAATGTAATACATACATGTAAGTAGTAAGTAGTAAGTAGTAATAAACTATATGCATGGAAAAAAAATTGTAAAAAAAAAGTTAGTTTTAGTATCATATAATATACTTACTTTTAAGTTAACTTTGGCTGGAAAAACCCCTTTTCCACTTTGTAATAATACACTATTGTTACACTAAAATGACAATCTACTGTTACAAATTAAATGTCAATTAAAAAAAACTAAGTACTATCATGAGAAAAGAGAGTACAAAATTGTCAACTCGAGAAAACAAAACATGTTTCATTTTGTAAGCTGTAGCATGAAAAGCAAGGCAATCATTGAAAATTGCTCATTTTA
>JABASP010002278.1:0-21371 GCA_019776565.1 Sminthurinus signatus | reverse complement strand
TATACATTTTGTCTATATTTTCTCACTTACAAAGAAAAAAGAGAAAATGAAATACATTGGTGCCTACGCATTCTTTCATTCTTCATAAGTTATTTTGGATATAGGCAGGATCAAATTACGTTACACATTACACACACATCATATATCTCGTTGTGACCAAGGATCTTTGGATTTTGGACGGAACATTTTCAGCAAAGTTCACAACAGGTTGAAACGGTGTAGTGTTGCAAATGAAAAGACTCTCATATCGATATTTCCCTTGGTTCGTCTTCTCTCATGAGTTGATTGTGAAATAAATCAATGGATTTTTCATTTGGGATCCAGAGCACTAGATTATTCATTTACGTGTAAATGAAATGCGTATCATTTTGTGACTGTTTTTGTTCATGTATAGATTATGTGCTGAGCAAGTAAAGAAAAAGAGTGGAGTGAGTAGTAAGTTATTAATCAAATTAGCTGAATTGATCGATCTTTCTCCTTCCGCTTCATTCCTTTTGTGTCCCACGTCCTACTCTGAGAGCACAGGGTTTAATTATTAACTCAAACTTTTCCTATTTTTACTCGTAACATGATTACAGAGCATGTATATGGGTATAAGATATAATAAATGATGTATTTTTTTGTTCAAGTCTTTTTAAATACTTAGAGGATAATACATTCTAAATGAAACGTTGCTTGCTTAAGTACTAAGAAATTTATGTAGTGTCTGTGTGTATCAAGCTGAAATATATTATATAAAAAACTAATTGTAGTCATGCTTTTGTAGCCTTTCGGTGTACAATTTTATGTTAAATAATATTCAAAGTATGTTCACTTCTTCTTCTTTTTTCTACACTACTAGTAAATCTCCAGAATGTAAAAAGTGTTCTACTTCTACATCTGCTACTTTTTCATCTGTACTTTTTTACTGATTATAATAGTAATAGTAATTTTGTCACAGTTTTACCCTCATGTCTTTTTCACCTACAATTTTGTATCTTAATTTTTGATATTACGTATGCTCTTATATTTGTATTTCGTATGGCAAATGTTTAATGCGCCGAATATTGTGCACGTAGATAACAGAACTAAAATAATATTAACTCTTGTACAGTTAAAATAAAATTTCTTTTCTTTTTTTAAATAGATGATTGTTGTTTATTACCAAGTGAAGTACAAATACCAACATACAATACGTATTTACCTGCTAAAAATCATGGTTTAGTATCCAGTTCCGTGTTTTCTCGAAATCTTCCCTTACAAGTAAGTCAATGCAATGGGAAATTGTTGAATCTCGTATATATATGCGTAGTGTGTGGGTATTGACTACAGCTTATAAGTAAATAAACAACATTCTTGTCATGTCATTATTTTATTTTTATTGAAATTATAGTTCGAATTCGGAAAAAATCCTGTGAAATGGCATAATACTTTAAATGAAAATATGTGGATGGATGGACTAAGACTATTATGGCTGGGGAAAACTCCTTCTGGTGTCAAGATTTGCAACAGGTATAAATTTTACATTCTACCGTAATAAACTCGTACCAAGGGAACTCAAAGTAAAGTGTGATGTTAGTTCATTGTTAATAGATGCTCAAAATAGATTTCTCCCGGAAGTATTCTCAAGTATATATTTTTCATTTTTCAATTATTCGGTGTACAGCAGTAAAATTTATTATTATGAAATGAGAAATAATAGTAAGGTTGATAATTAATAATTCAGGCGATACTCAGCATCATTCCTTCTATAGTTGGTCGTTTGTAGTCGTTGTTGTTGGTCTTCATGTAATTTAAATGAACCTATACAAATAGAAGCCAACAACTCAATCTGAGAACAATGTATTTCTTTCTGTGTTTCTATTATAGATGTGGCTGTTCCACGCTGATTCATATGCCTCCACGGTAAGAAATAATTTATTTACATGTCTTAAGAACTCCTATGTTTACGGAGCAGTAAAAATACTTTGAGAGCAATGCTACAAGTTCCGGTTTCAATTCGATTCAAAATGTTATTACAATAAATTATTAGAATGAATTGAACTTGAGTTGTTACCTATGGATTTGTTGTTGGACTATTAACGTCCTCTTATGAATAATAATTTGGTATTTTGTGGATTGAATCAACAAAAAATGTTTCATAATTTCGTATTATTCTCCAAGTGTAAACTTGTGCAAATTTATGCACATGATTTCATTCTGTTTTGATTTTTGATTTTTTTTTTAAAGTTCGGCAGCAAATAGAGCTTGGGACAATCGTTGGTTGTGCAACTGTCCATGTGGGGGGTTTTGGAAGATTCCCTCATCATCTAATCAACCAACGCCAACAAAAGTCATTGACGCTGACGTGTTTTTAAATTTTTAAATTCATTTAACCATGTACTCAGACTGTTTCCGGAATTGTGATCCATGGATGTTATTATTTAGGATAACATGACGATTCCATGGAATAAATGGTCCCAATTCAATTGTATCAATTATTTTAACATTTCACACCTAATTAATAGCAGCATGAGACGTCTACAGAAAGGATTGGCCTTTAATACAACTCGCCTTTGCTTTGGTAGTGTGTATTTTGACGTAAATGTAATTTTACTATGCGTCAGTATTTTTTTTTAAATGTTTGATATTATAAATTTCCAGTATTATGCAATGACAAGGAAAATCAAATTTTTTTTCTGTGTGTACCATTTATTCTAAAACGAATCTTCATGTGTATTCTCATTCTACTGAATAGTTATTACCTATTATTATAATTTTAAATGGTTTAGGATTTTTGTGTCCCAATAATTTATTATCCATTTTTGTATATATATATTAGTTTTATTATTTATTATGTATTTATTATAACGTTTTTTTAAGCGTTATATTTTTTGTCCGTGTTGTAGACACGATTCACTATTGTGTTTTTTATTATTTAATTTGGTGTGATGCGTTACTATTATGCATGTTTTATTTTTTGAATAAATGAATTCTCTGTTCATTATTCGCAATAATTGATAATAAATAACAAGAACATGCGTATATAGTATGCGTGATTTTATGGAGTTTGGGTAATCGCTTGCTTATAAAAATTATAACATAAGTTATTGAAATAAAACAAATTGATGTTTCTCTTCAAAAATTTAAAGATTCTATCAAAGTAATTGGCTTATTAATGAGAGGCTCAGTGATGAAGGAATAGAAAAAGAGTCAACAGGTATGAAGCACAATAAGCAAACTTTAAACAGGGAGGCTGATGATGATATAAACAGACTGAATGTGCAAGTGCGAAGTAAACTTGAATGAATGTACTATTTGTTTTCAAAAGACGTATATTTGTATATGTATAATTATGTATTTTAATTCCACTAAACATTTTTTATGCATCTTTTTAATTTTTATCAATGGAAACAATCTCAGCACTAAGTTTTTGTCTCACGGACTTGTGAATTACCCCACAACTTGCGGACCACAAGAAACTTTTCAAAGTTTTAAAACAGTTTTTTGTTGAAAAATAAATTCTCTTACATTTATGTTCGTATTTATTATGTTTGTGTCAGATTGAGGTTTCAGTCGCTGAATAAATGTTGAACGTTGACAAAATATCACAGAAACAATAATATTTATAATAGTATGGTCTTTTGATTGAAATATAATATGGAAAGATGAAAGATGGCAAAAAAGCAGGGATTAATAAATTCAGTCTGGTATTGTCAGGAGTGGAAAAAATGAAGGCGTTTAGTGACACAAGTACTTACCATAATATAGTGAAAATAGTGCATTGTGCAGAAGCTCATGTAGCAGTACTTGAAAAAGTACAAAACTCTCTTCTCAACAGGTTAATAAAGTCAAATTCCACTCCATTCAATTCAACACATTGAAAAAACTTTTCTATAACCAAAAAATGACCTTTTGTTCTAAAATCTAAAAGTTTCTCGCATTTTTTTTTCTTGTGATTGTTTGCGCTTCGAAATAGAGAAGTTGACATCAAAGAAACTTGAGTGTTTTCAGTGTGCAGTCTATTTGTAGAATAAAAAACAATGTTCAAGTTGAATATCAAACTGTCTGCGATGATGTGTTATATTTTATGTCTATAGTCTTCACGTGTCTATACGTTATGGTATAATGTATAATAATAATATAAGCCAAAGAGTTTATAAAGTTCTTCATATTTTGGTTTTCCGGTTTTGTAGGAAACTTGAGGCTGACTATTCAACAGGTCCATGAAACTTTGTGACACCGTCAACCTCACTGTACCGTGGTGAAGGATGTAAACATGTAGAATTTTGAAATTGTCAAATATTTGGATGCACGTCATAGCAGTTTATAAATGTTAGTATATTTTTATCCTGAATCATTTATTCATTCAAATTTTCAGCCAAAGGATAAAGGAAGGATTTTGTACTTAAAGCCAGGTTAATCTTAATGATATAAATTTCGCCCACGCTCGTGGCGGAACTGGCCGGATGGAAAGAACTTGTGAGCATGCTTAAGAATACCTATATGGTTTATGCGTTTATTGTATTGCAGAGTAGAAAAAAGGATAATATGCACATGAATATGATGGTGTCCCACTATTTCCCCTATATACATATTTTTATGTACACATGAATTATTTCAAGTCCGAGTTCTCGGTTCTCCGAGTTGTGATTTTCAAACAAAGAAAATGTGTACTTATTTTTAATCAGATGGTTTACTTGTACTTTGTCCTGGTTTCTCTTACTCTTATCTGTATTACTTATTATATAGGTCATATATTATAGGCTTTTGGTTTTAGAGTATATTATGTGGAATATGGATGGATACATGTAGGCAGGAGGACTGGGAAGACCTAAAGGAGTGTATGTATTAGACATTAGATGTACTGCTTGGGTACACGGACAACATGTGATGCATACTTGATATATTATCTTGTTCTTTCTTGTATAATTTTCTAGGTGTTCTGGAAAGATTTATTAAGAGCTCACACTTGGATTAAAACATTCAAGTCATTAAAAGTTTCCGTTTCCCTCAGTCTCCCTCAACACTCAACACAGGTTTTAAGAGAGTGGAACAAGTCAAGTGATGGAGAGAACTGCCACTTGTTTTCTGAATGCAGCACTAATTTTGATAATTTTGTTGTCCATGTGCCATTTGTACAATAATTGTATTATTTCCTCATTTGATTTGTAGACGTACGTATGTTCTGCATATAATATGCAGTTTCAGCATTCTGTTGAAAATCCATACTCGAGACTCGAGAGAGTGGGGACTGGGAAATGGGTGAAAACTGAGCTGAATGTCCTCATCATCATTGTCACTTATGTGATCAACTGTCTTTGTACATTTTTTGAGTAAAATATTTCCTCCATGTAGAAACCTTGCATCATAATATTCTGTTGTCCTTGCAGAGCCAAGTCCTAGCAAACATGCTTTTTTAAGTAGTCCCAATTTGAGTTTTAAGTGTACAGTTGAGAGCATCATGGAGAAAAGGAAGGAGAAGGAAGAACAGGGTTTGAATGATGAAATGATCTCCATGTATTCTAACTAAGACAAAATTGTGTGAGCAGAACAACTCAAAATACATATACATGATATGCATGTAAAGTGTAAAGGACGGTTTGAAACTGATGTTGACTGTAGACTGTACGACATGAAACAAAAAATAAGGTTATCTGGAGTGGAGTTTGACGCAATTGGACGCAAATAAAGATGATGGCTACCATAAAACAGAATCTACAGGAATTGTTATAATTGGAGTCTGAAATTAAATGTTTGTGTGTCGTTCATCTATAAAAATTTCAGGCTGAATGACCAATTTCCAGCAACTGTGGTTTTAGCATCGTCTACTCATGTATTTCCATGCATTTCCATGTTTATCAGTTTTTATCAGTATCAGTCCGATTCCAATTCCTGCATGAAAATATATTGACATGAGTATTTTAGATTGTGTAATATGTAAAGTAAACAAGGGCTAATTACTACTATAAATTTCTACGTCATCTTGAAATTACATCAACATTTTGACCTCAAAGCCTTTTTTAGCCATCTTCAACATGTTTATTGAAAGTTTTCGGGGTGGGTGGAATTCCGCATGTTCAGGTCCTGAATTAAATCCTTCTCATGTCACATCAAACGTGTTTAGGCCATTTTGATGTACGGAACTCGACATTAGAGCTGTAAAATGGAGTTTTCCCATGGAGGTTGATCTCATTTTACAACAAAATCCACCCCGAACGGGTTTTTGAGATGTCATAGCTTTTTTTTATTTTTAGGGCTATTCTTTTCTTATGGGATTTTGATATTCTGGTTTAGCACAAAAACAGATTAGACTGGAATTTATCCCATAGAAATTGTGTAAAAATAAATATAAAGCAGAAGCAGAATTACTACAAGTAAAGTTGATGAAATGGGGAATTAAAATGAAGCAGTGCAGTGGGCCAAGTTGGCGTGAAGCGTGTGGATTGTGGATGTGTCAATATAATAAGTCAAGTATGTATGGTATTATATTTGAATGGGAAAGGACTCTGTGAGATGAGTACATAATCTAGATATAGCTGTGTAGAAAGAAAGAAAGAAAGGAAGAGAGAAAGATTATAGGCATAATAAGACTCTTGTGTGTTGTGTACATTTGACTTGTGGGTTGACAGTTGACATTTGACATGAACCAATACTAATTATATTTGTACTTACGCATGCAAAAATCTATCATCCCTGCATCTCGCATCATGCCAGCCATAGACTAAAAAGAATGATGAAAGAGAAAAGAGAACCCATGAGACCAATCCGCAGTACAAACTGTCCCTCTGTCCTCATAATATGCTGAGTAAATATTGACTTTGATTAGTTACTTTTATCTGTGGAATGGATTACCTTTTTTAATGTCTAATGTTCGCTATCATGTTTCCAATTTTCCGGAGATGACGGAGACGCGATCCCAATCTGTTCACGTACGTCTGTTCCTTCAACATGAGGGGATGGAAGTGTACATTGTACATACCGCAGACAGTATCATGTCAATCAATAAACTAATTCAATAATTCAATAATATCCCTACATCCAACTACATCAGCCCCTTTTCACAACACATCTTCCACACTCCCACCCAAATCTCCTCTTCTCCTCTTCTCCTCTTCTCCTTATTTCCCCCCTTTTCTTTGCCTTTCTTCAATTCCCTGTCTAATCTCAGCATGTATGATATGCCAAAAATGATGGACGCAGACGGCACTCGCTAATATTCTCCCGCCTGCATTAAAAGGCTAAGTTGGTTCTTTGACATGTACCGCAATTTCTTTTTGTCTCAAAAAACTCCAGCACCTCTCTAGCCTCTAGCACACGTCATGACTAATTAATAAACTAATCACAACAATTACTGCACTCTGTCTCATCTAAAACATAAAATCCACACGCTATTCTTTCGTCTTTTCTGGTTTTCACAACTGGAATTCCCATGAGTTGTCATGTTTAAATTCCCAAACAGAGATTTAATCCCGAATGCGTTTTAGTGGCAGTTTATCTGATTGCAAAGTGAAATGGAAAAGTTGATGAAAGTGCTACACATACTGATGACTTGTTAGAAAATGGAGGTGTAAAAAGAGTCTAAAGATTTACTTATTCAGTGCACATTTTCATTGTCTCAAGCTTGTTAATATTGACAAGGGAATTTCACATAGTGTAGTGAAATAAATGACAGACAGAAATGAAAAAGAAAACGAATACCCCTCTCTCTCTCTCTCTCTCTCTCTCTCACTTTCATGCGGAATGATAAGAAAATAGCTCTTAACATGACTGTCGAAACAAATGTAATTTGTTACGTTTAATGTTTTACTTTACAAAGTAAATCATCTTTAAAGATGGTTTTGCAGGTGCATGGTGACTCCAAAAGAGATAGTAATAGGCAGGTAAAAGTAGAAACTGAGCAACATTTGAAAATGTGACTATCTAAAACTCTTGGCCATTTCCCTGGATGATAGTATTTTTAGAGTACTTTTAAAATGAGCAATCCATGTTTCCTTTTGTTCCCAATCAATAAGCACGTCAACTAAATAGAATGCATGATGATTTTAACCAATCGGATAGCAAATGGCACACGTTTTTCCCATGATTCATCATGCGAGGACGACAGGCGAAGAAGGAAGAGGCGATGGAACAAGAGTGGAAACATGGGATTTTTGAAATTGGGAATAATTATTCTCAAGGTTTTGTCCATATTTTTCATATTTATCCATATTTATTTATTTATTTTTGTCAAGAAAAAGTAAAATTGTCTGGCTCGCAGCAGAGTAGGTTTCCAATGGTTTGTTTACGAGTTTTTATTGCCATGCCCCATAGTTCAATTTGTGAGTGGAATCTGGACTTTGTCCATATTTAAATAATGTGAATGTGATAGTTTCTGATCTGTGGCATGTGGAAGAATAGGATTTTGTTTTTCCAATAAGACTCGGATGGCCTGTGTTTTTGTTGTACCTACGCATGAACCTTTGGTTCCTTGAGTAATTCAAATCGGCGGCTTGTTGAAATGTGTGTCGCCTACGTGAGTTGGGCGTAGGGCCGTCCTCCTGTCCTTTTCCTCGCGTATCCATCCATCCATGCTTGAATATAATTTAATATAATATATTATGTATGCACCGTTGAGGAGGTTCCAGTAACAAAGTCCTCCAACTACTTTTCTCTCTCTGGTACTTTTCCTGCGCGGAGGTGAATGGAGCTGAGGAAGGTTTGTCCAAGTATAAAGTGTAACCGTGATCCCCGTGCACTTTACATTTCCTACAAAGGTGACTTGACGTGAAAGTGCGGACCAACTCTGAGGCTGAGGCAACTCGACTCGACTTTTACAACTACTTGCCAACATACGATTCGGAGGAATAAGCAGCGACAAGGATCCCAGACACAATTTGCTGACATCTTGACTCCGTACCAGTCTCTCGCCCAGTTCCCAAACCTTGATTCATTTTCAACAAGTTAACTCATTTACTCATCTGTGCATTTCCACACTTTTGTCTTACTCTTCCAACCAAAACACACTTGTGAATCTATCAAATCATAACCAATCAATTTTCTGCTTGTCAATATTCACAACAATAATCCCCCGCGGCTGGAGGAAACCAACCAATATCTAGCTAAAATAGTTGCCTCCTTCCTGTTTCATCTTTAAACATCTCAAAACTATCATCAGATTTCATCAAACGGTTAGTCAATAAACGTTTTGTTTGTGATTTTATTAGCTACGCGTATTGTGTATTCTATTTTATTAAAAGATGCTGGTTTTTGAATGGAGGTTTAAGTAAAAGTAAAAGATCTAGTCAAATTGTCTTTTACTCTATTTCTACTGGAACATGAGTCACTCTTTTGTCCGTACATGGACCGTCTTAGTGCAGGCTTTTCCTATGATCATTAAAAACACTTTACGTCATAAGCGTGTAGTCTTTCCCTTAATATCCACATTTTCCTTTGTTAAATCCCATAAGAAAGACTGGATTTTCTATTTCGGGATTTTTCAAAAATTCATAAAAATTGGAAAATCGAGTTTGCAGAAAATTCCCTTTGGGGGATGAGTAGGTGGGAGGAGGGGAACAAGTGTGCCAAGTTTGAGCCGGATCCATAGGGCTCACCTGAAAAACTTGCCATGTAAGTCCAAGTTGTAAGTACACAAGTTGTGGAGAATTTGGCCCTCATTCCTCACCCGAGAAGCCAACCTCAGCATAAGAACATAATTGTTTATTGTACATGATAAAAATGTTGGGAATTGTGTTTACGTGGACCCAAAAGGGTATTAATTATTAATTGCTGTGCACTACCAAGCAGACCAAAGACTAAGGAGGAAATGAGTGCATGCACAAGACATTGTAGTTGTGCAATAGGTGAGGTGTTAGGTTAGACCAAATGAATGTACATGTAAGGAGAGGAAACATGGATATTACTTACTTGCCCACAATTTCTTGGTCTAGTTCCGCTTTTCCTTTTCCTTTGGTCCATCTCTTTTCCTTGAGGTCCAATGTGGAAAAGTGTGTGGAGTTGGGAGTTTGAGGCAGGGGAGCATAAAGTAGGATAAATGATAAATCTTGTTTAAAATGTGGTTGCGTGTAAAACGTAAGTATTGTGTCGTCCAGGAGGAGGGCTACAAGCACAAGCCTTTGGTGACTTTGTTGAATGGTGCAGGAGCAGCAGTGCTTTAGTAGGAGGAACAATTATGATTATTCTTATCTGTGATTACAAAATAGCAAAGGAAATACGGAAGGTTGTGCAGAAACGCCTGCCGACTCTAGACATTACTTATCAACTGAATTACATTTTAAATGTTTCTTATTATGAGAGTGAGTTGGAAGTAGATGCTTTTTATAGGGAAATGGTTAGATTGGGATTATTACCACTGATTAAGATAATACTTGTAGCATTTCATGATCATAATCACTCTAATCGACGGCTTCCTTTGAACATAAAGACTGCTCATTAGTTAAACAAGAGCGGCACGCATTTTCTGAATTAAATGTAGATCGAGTCAAGTAAGAATGGTGAGGAAGAGAGAGAGAGAGCGAGAGAGAGAGAGAGGAAATTTCCTTTTCTTTCATGCAAACTGATTTCAATTTTGTAGCGAGTGAAAAGGGTAGAAAAAGAGTTGTAAATATAAAATCCAAAGATTAAACTGCATGCAAAATCCACATTGCACATGCCACAAGAATATGATTCATCTGTCTGTGGGCCTTGATGTGTAAAATCCCTACATGATATTCCACGTTATATAACATTGTGCAGGGAGGGAATCAGGTTGGTACAAATGACAAGACATGTTATATTGTTGTGTAGTTTGTAGGTGAGGAGTGAGGAGTTTGTAGGTAAGGTAAGGTAAGGGAATGGAATGGAAGGAGCGAGCGTGAGTAGAAGGAGAGTGAAACTATTATGAGCGTCACTGCGGCGTGTACATGTCTAATGTCTACTTTGTACACACAACATCAATTTGTGCACAATGTTCTACTGCGTTGTTATTATGATTCCGACTACAACTCCACTCCAATCCCACAGTTTATTATTTAGAAAAAGAGAAGAATTTTTGGATGTGGTCTTAATCTTAATCTCTCTGTTCCATCTGGCTAATTTGAAAGTGAGTTGACTCCCTCCCTCAGTTCACACTTGCTAACTCGCTGATCGCTGATGGTACGGTGTGTACACACAGCACAGAGCACATTACCGCACCGTCCATTTACCTCGTCCTTTGTATTTTTGTTCTCTACTCAGAATTACATTCCACGATTCGTCAAACACCACACTTTCCTTTTCACTCAATCCATCTCAAATTATAAGCTATGCACATGCAGTCAGTGGATTCCCACTCTCTGTATATATGCAAACTACTTGCCTACTAATTCCAACCAGTCCTCAAACAAATTCATTCCTCAGCTATCACACATGAAACCACTGGTAAAAAATACTAAACATGTATATTGTCAGCTTTTATTCCCAAAGCAGTCCTTATACTGCTGGTACATGTCACATGTGACGTCTTATGTCGTAGGCATCCAACGCACTTGATCCCCTTATTTTTACCACGTCACATTTCAAGTTGTCCATTCTTTCCCTAAATTTGACGAATTGGACAAGACGAAACAGTCCAAGAAAAATTCCAATGTCAATTCCAATGTCAAGTCGCACTAGCTGATTTTCCATGTATTTTCTGTGTGTGGTTTAGGACATCTATTTGGTTCACTCTATAACCCATCGAAGCAGTTCCAAAACTCTACAGACCTTTTGAGTTGAGTTGCTCGACTCTTCTATTGTTAATTGCTAGTAGACCATTTTAGTTGGATTTGTGTGGATGATCTATTTGTATGGGGATATACGACATGCTGAAAAACGGAAGGCAAGTCAAGTTCTGTAGCTTGAGAAGGGCTAACAAGTTCCGCTATCTTTCAGCATCAGCTTCTTTATTCAGTCCAGTAATTTTTAAATGTGGTCACTGTTTGTGAAGAGCTGAGCTCAAAAGGGTTGGAATGTAAATGCTAAATACACACACTGGACAAGAGTTGACGATTGGAGGTATGGAAAAAAGTAACAAAATAATAGACGGAAAATATTTTATACTAAACTACAAGATACACTGCATTCTTTGCGCGTTTTGTGCTTTGAATTTTCCGCCTGTTGTGTAGTTGTTTTAGAGTTTATTAGTCCATGAAAAGGCACCATGGACCTCCTACAAATTACTCTCTTCAAACTCAATTTGATTTGTGTTGTTTTGGCGAATTTGCACATTTCTTTCACAGTAGCGTCTGGTTTGTCTTGTAATTTCTTTGCCAAGTGGTTAAGCGCCATAAACTTACGCTGTACGGTTTACGGTGCATTCTGTACGGTGCCTTAAACTAAATGTTATGGCTTTGGGGTTTTCGGTGCCCTGCGGCACCGAATGTGTGTGAGTTCGTGCATAGCTTTTCAACTACTTGTGATATGCTCTTTTGAATGGCGAATCTCCTTAAAATCTAGTTGTAGACTAAAAATATGCTTTTGGAAAGATAGAAAATGTTATCGTAGTCATCATAAGTTTGGAATTTGGCCATCATCATTATTACTCTAACTTGACCTCAAATACAATTTGGTAATTTGACATGACAGCAAAATATTGTGACCAAGTTGAATAGTTGAGGACTGGCGTAGAATCATTAAAACATCATAATATGAAACCAAATACAAAGTGTGAAAATGTGCACATGCGGCTACTCATATCCTAGATAATTAATTAAATGTTTTAAAAAATTGTGAGCCACGTGTTGAGTACATTACATGAACGGAATTGAAAGGAGAGTAGTGTTTTATGTGCTGATAAGGTGTGCTGTGTCATGGAAGTGGAATAAATAGGTAGGTAACTTGATTGGTCTATCCGCTGCACGGGAAAAGTGGAAACAAGAAAAATACAACGTGTCAGAAATATGAATCAAGTGTTATGCTATAAATACATTTTACAAGGTACATAATATGAGATACATGGCTATAATGCATATTCCGTGTAGGAATATTGTGTGTGGGCTGGAGCACTTGGAAATTCAACACAGGTCCTGGATTATAATTCATAGATACACACTAAAAGTAAAAGTGCGAGTGGATTGAGGATTAGAATACTGCTCACTCGGGAGCACAGAGGAGGAAATCAAAGGCGAGGCGAGGACTTGGACGGAAAAGACTCGTTACAAAAATCCACCACAGGAAAGTTACAAAGACACGTTTACAGTAGCAAAAGTTTAATTAATTGTACGTTAGATATGGACTTTGATTGCAGCTCATTTGATTGAGTTAATAGTTGAGCTGTCTTCTCCTGTCTCTTGTGGTTTCTTTCATCCGCCTCTGTTAATTTTCTCTTTTTCCATGTACAGTTCTCCAGTCTCCCCACACACTGCATGTACTTTTGTGTATATCATTCTTTGTTTCTCTTTTTGTTCCAGCAGCAGAGAAGAGAAGGAGAGCGGGAGAGAAGAAGAAAAAGGAGAAGAAAAAGAGAAGAAGAAGCTAGGAGAAAGGATGGAGATTAGCAAATGGTTTCCCTTGAAAATGTTGGTGTTTACCCTTGTTACTCTATACGTACTACTGAGCATAAGTAGTTCTATGGCGTACATGGGGACCAGATACGGGAAAAGAGAATCCGGTAAGTCTAAAAACTCCCTCTATAACACTTCCCAACTTTTCACGCACCTTATCCATATATACCCATGCATGGGTATATATCCTTCAACATTTCCTCTCCTCTCCTCCACACTCCAAACAAAACATAAAACACACCACAAACACAAACACCACCATGTTATCATTTCACTGTAACCCAGTTCATGGATTCCCCCCCCCATATACACACGGCTTAAGTTTCCTCGTTAAGGAAAAGAGTGGAGAAATGTTGATTCGCTGTTGCCAATACAACCTAGCGCAAACAACATTAGATTCAAAGTTAAAGGTCCATAGGTCATGTGCATACATCTACTCTACTCTCATACTCTCATATCAATTTACACTTTCAACAACCCACTTTTGATCAGCCTGCTCTGCTCTGCTCTGCTCTGGACAGGAAATTTACATTTCCTTGTCAAATTCAAGCACAAACTACAAATAGAGGGGATATCTTTTATGTGAGCAATGAGTTTTGAGTGCAGATAATCTTAGGCACACGTCACAAGTATACATCACAATTATCCTTATTATTTATTATCCATCGGGTGGAACATGCACAATTTTGGACAACATGTCCACTCTTCTACTATAAAAATCCCTCCCACGAGTGAGTAAAACCACACTAGAGATTTTTTATTTTTTATAGAAATTATAAAAAACAAGCAGGATGTGCAGTATGAAAAATACTACAGCGTTTTGGACATTGAAAAGTTGATCGGATGAGTTGATGGTCCTTGTGAGCATGTTTCTCAGTATTGTAGGCTGTAGGAATTTCAGTGAAAAAGACAATTAATGGGATGGCTATAAATCCATAAAATGTATCAATTATTTCCATGAGAACTGAATAAAATAATGATCAAGTAGAAAAGAGAGGGACGACAGCGGAGGCGGAATCCGTTCCGAGTTGAAGAATATCCTATTGATCCTTGACTTATTTTTCTGCAAAAACAAGTACTTGAATAAATGTCAAACTCTTCCCTTGTCTCTTTTTATTGTCCTGCGGCGGTTAGTTGATTTCACATAATATTGTCCACACATTACTGCATTACTGCAGTAGCCAAAGGGTCCTGGAAATGGAACATGAACCGAGTTTTACCTACACAATTATTATGCTACTTTATAATGAGAAAACATGTTGAAAAGTTTCTATGTAAAAGTATAACTAATCACTAATCACTAATGGTATTGTTATTGTACGGTTTATATGAATAAAACTTAGATATGAGTAGACTCGAACCACGATCAATCGGACAGCGAAGTATTGCAAATCGCGGAGCGCGCTTCTACCCCGGGAGCCGTTACGGCGGGAAACGAAGTGGCGGTGGTTACTGGCAAATACCCAAAGGTACGCACTACATTACATAAGTCTTCCTTCTCATAATAATATCACCCTTCTTTTTTATCACTCTTCTTTTAACTACACTGCACTGTGCTCTGTACTCATCCCCAACTCCCCAATTTATTTACTTAATGTTTCTCGAGTTTCCAGTTTATAAAAACAAGCCACCAGGAGAATTCATTGTAGATTTGTCATGGTTAGGTTAGGTGGCTTATCAGCACTTGAGGTTAGTTACCAAGGAAAGGAAAGGGTGAATGGTTTAAACTCTCCTTGAGATGTCAACCGAGAAAAGTTCCTCATGTCCAGCTGAGAAATGGACATGATTTGATGTACTGGATTCCCTCCTTTTCTCTTGTGGATTTATTCCACAGCAAGAGAAACCCCTTTAAAAGTCACTATCCTGATTGGGGTTAAAAATGAAGCTACAGGAAATGTTCAAGGACTCGACTCGAATAAATTTTCCCACCTTCCTTTTGTCCGTGGCTTTACGTACCTGCACGAATAAATCTCTATACGATAATCAGTGGTGTTAATGAACATTCGCTGCATTGCAGTTGCTTGGTCTTGTGTTTTCCTCATGCTCTTACCCCAAATCATTCAGTATTCAGTATTAAAAAAATAATAACTTGTAATTTGTTACATTCAGATTCTGAACGTTTCGAAGGAGAGGGTTCTAATGTTGCGAGCTCATCATTTTCTGCAGATTGCATCCGTTTGCCCTTCGTCAGAGTTAGATGTACCAACAGGTTGAAACCACTTTTTTTTATTTACAATAAATTATAATCGTATTCGCACCAGGCGGGAAATTCCTTTCATTCCTGCTATTGAGTATTTACTCGAGTTTCCAGATATTAATATTCCTCCTGAACTTGGACGCCGCTTGAAATTTCTGTAGATATGCAGTCATGGTAACCACACGTAGAGTGTGTATATACATGATAATATAGAGTATGCATGTTATGTTGAATTTATTAACTGTGTGTTACACTCTAAGCATTGGGTGTGGGTCAGATCCGGAATCCGGAATTTGAAACTCGACCTCAATAGGAAAAGTGAAACTGAATTTTCCCAAAAATTGGTGTAAAGTTTGAAAAATGGAAATGTTGAAACAAAAGTACGGTTCCAAGTCCATTTAGCTTGGTTCTGTGCATGATGAACTGCGAAGGATAGAATGGTAATAATAAGGCAGTTTAATGTAAACTTGATACTGTATACGACACAGACAGGAGGATGCAGTTTACGAGGATGATGAATCAAATGGGAATGTAGCTGGAGGAAATGTACTTGTTTCTTCTTCGGGCTCATCTGCTGCGGAACAACAACCCTGAGATTGACCATATCATCACGAGAATCCTACCATCAACCTGCTACGAAATAAATAAAGTAGAAATCATGTACATGTAAATACATTATCGTATTTTTGGGTGTTGTGTCATACGTTATCTTTGTCTGTGCTCCTTTGTCATTATATTTACATGTAACTTTCCTTGTTACACATTTGACCATTTGTAGTCAGCGAATATCAAGATTAAATTTAAAAGACCTCGGCTGTATCAATACAATATATTATACAGAACAAGGTAATACATCTAGTTTCCAACAGTAAACTTTCTTAGAAATTCAGATCACCCCAAGTATTTGGAAAACATGTGAATATTTGTGTGTGTTTACTTGTATTTTATTGATTATTGGGATTTTGCATGAGATAGTGGGGTAGTGGGGTACTTATTCCTACTTATTCGACTACATAATATATTGACTACTCATCTAGTTATTATACTACTTAATATTACAAAACGAAAAATACATGTGTGGGAAACAGCTCATGTGCACAACGTAGTCAATCTTTGTGTGAATATTATGTACATGCATAAATCAATAACCAATAATAATTCTGCCTGTACTCTGTATAATATTTAACTATTAAAATATTGTTCGTCAAAATTGAATTATTTCAGCGTTTCTAATCAAATGACATGAAATAAAATAAAATTTATGAATATTGTTTACGTTTACTAATAATTGAAACAAATCGGGAAAACAGTGTTTCCGATTCATTCTCTTTGCGTCTCTTGTCGATTATTTCTGCATACTCCTCACTCAATTCTTCACGTACAAATTCTTTTTTGTTTGTATTTGCATAAACACATCCTTTTCGCTTTCCATTTTCCACTGTGTTTTGTTTTGTGCTTTCAAGACGGTACAAAAACATCAAAAAGTGACAAGTTTTGACTTTATTTTTACTTTTAACTCATATCTCATATTATATCGTTACTGAGCGTCCATGGGAAGACCATGGGGTTTTGCACATAGCATACGTTTTAGAATATGGAAAAATATTCATATGTAAATACGCATGAATTGAATGAGGAGGAAGAAATTTGAGAAATTGCAGGAAATAATATAGTATTTTATCGTTGATGTGCAATGTAGTTATGGTGGTTACGTAGTAAAGCTAAGACATAGTAAGTACTAAGTACAGGACAAGACAAGGGAAGAAGATCCCAAAACTGTCACAGAAACTGCCAGAATCTTCCTCTCCACCACTTTAAACTATGAAACAAATTAATATTATGTCTGCACATGTAGTTTTTCTCTCATCCTCAATATTGAGCATGTATGGGTAGGTGATTCTATGTGTGTTAAATATTAAATATCTATTTGATATACTCATGTTAGACTCTGGTACACATTTTGCACATGGCGTTAAATATTGCAAAAAGATACCATGCACACAAGAAAGGAAAGTAAAATTTGCTATTCATCACCTTGGTGAATGTTTTGTGCTTCCACACTCCACTCAGCACTCTTGACTCACTACCACTACCCACAGCACAGCACAGCACAGGATTTACTACTCACTATTTACTTATTTACTGTAATACAGGACTCAATGAAAAAGTAAAAGTGCTTAGGGGAATCCGTACTTTGTTATTGAACAAGTAAGTACTTGCGTATTCATTCAGTTGCAACCACTGTATTCATACATTTCTGCCACTATTGTATCCACTATCCACTATTTACCTCCTTCTCCTACATCTCTTTCAATTTCATTTCAGAACCCATGTTTTTATCATATTCACTGCTATTGAAATTTACAAAAAAATTTAGTGTCTTGCGGCAAGTTGACTGACACACAGGCTGGGATTTATTTCTATTTATGCACACCCCGCTCCCTTCTTTCCGACTTTCCTCAAGTGAAGCTAAATATTGTTACATAATTCATTTATTTATTCATAAGACTTGTATGTCCCAAGTAGCTAAATCAAAATCCGTATTTTCCTGTGCACCTTCCACTTGTGCGTTCTGTATTGTGTGCTCTGGAATTGGGACTCGTGGAACATGTGATACGTGTGTGGGCTGCGTGCGTAATTCCTAATTAGTGTTTACCTGTGTGTGGAAAACTGAAAGTGAAATATGTGAATAAATAGTTTTTTACGAACTGCGTTAGTTTGTTTTTCCTGGTCGCCTCCTGGCAGCCGCTTCTTATAACCTGAATGTAATAAACATTTTTCTCTCTAATCCCCTTTTTGTGAAAAATTTTTAAGAAACAAGAATTGAATGGGTTCTCAGCTATCTGCTTCATCATCTTTTTAAATGTTTGTTACTTTTTTACCGTTATTTACCGAGGTTGAGAATGACTGCTCTTTTGTTATTAAAATATACAGCAGGAGTACTAAACGGGATTTGTGAATGACACCAAAAATAACCAAATTAATTTCTTTCGTTCTGCAGAGTTTCATTATATTTCTTTATCAACTTGGTTAGTAGCAGTTTTATAGATTGTGGAGCATGGAATCAGAAAATCAGAAATTTCCCCTAAGATTTAAGTGAGTGAATCCAGGAAAAGTGCTCAGATGAACGTCGCTTGTTTATTTCATGTACTTGGAGCTGATTTGGGAAAATTCAACAGTGAATTGCGAAGGAATGGATAAATAATCCAAATAAAAGAATCTGTAAATGGGCAAGCTGAGAAATTCAAAATAATAACAATCATAATAATAATTGTTATGATGCTAATTATGATTGACTTTTGGGATTTTTCTCTCCATTGTTGCTTTGATTGAAATGTTAACGTGGTGTAATGCGAAAAGGACGAAGAAGAAGAAGAAAGGCCGGAGCGGACTACTAATTTCATCTCGTCATGTCAGCAATGGAGTGTGTGGGGAAATGTCCAATGAAACATGTTGCAAGTGTTAATGTGTAGTGAGTAGTGCGAATTGCAAAGTGTAGTGAACAGTGAGCATACACTTAAATAAAATAATGTTTACCACTTTAATTTGATCTTTGATCACTTTGTACTAGAACCTCTTTGTCGCATCCTCAGTTGTTTTGAGTGGTAAATGCATGATACAAATTGATTATGTGACAGGAATAAACATTCAATGATATATTTACACACGTGGAACTGTGTGCAAACTTACTCGGTCGCTGATTGATAACAACACACAAACATACATAATAACTGATTACTCAACTCAAGAAAAGTATTTCTTTCTTGTTGATTCATAACCGTGGTCGGGAGTTGATTCTACAGCACATTACGGCTTACACAGCAACTCTAGTCTCTTATTGTCATTTAAGAAGAAGAAGAAGAAGAAAGAGGACTATTTTATTACAAAGATGTGGATCAATACCTCTGTACCATGGACACTTTTGGTCATCATCTTCAACTTGAAAATCGCTCTTGGACATGGTATGTGATTAGTGATAAGTCATGACTAATAATCAATAACTGAAATATAAAATAATCATTTATTCTCCTCTAACCACATGCACAGTACTGCTTATTAATTACTTGACTTGTACCAAAAGGTCTACGATGTTATTTACCAATGGATACAATAATTATTATTGTCATTATCATTGTGATTACGAAAACTTAGATATTTTGATGATGCCTTACTCCAGTTTTCCTATTTTCCATTTTCTCATAAATTTATTATTTACAAATCTTTGTGATAGAAAACGGCATCTTCTTTGGCAGGCAAGTTGGTTTTCATGTGAACGAGTATTAAAAGCGTTACGTTTATACCAAGTTGTTTATAATAATTTATAATGAATGGGTGAAATTTCAATGCTTTCTCACGATCTTTTACCGTGTCTAAAATGTCCTATGTGTGGTACCAAAAGCCAAGGAATTAGTTTAAGTAGACGTCCAAGTCACCCAAAATAATTGGTGTACACAAAATGTATTATATTGGAAACAGTTTATGAGCTATGAGTGAGTGAAAATGATGACATGAACCTTTCAAATCCTCATGACGGTTTCTACTTGCTGTTCAAAGTTTCAGATTTTAGATGATTCCGTAAATGGCAATGATTTGTAGATACAAGTGGAAAATAATTGTCCTTTCATTTTACACAGGTACATTTTCCACTTGCCAATTTAGTGATTAGATTTTAGGAAACGTTAGCAGGCTAATTTCTAAATAATAAATAATGGTTTAATAAAAAACAAGGAATGTGCACTCTTAAATTTGAATTTGGATGTGGTTGACAACTCCTTGAGTTTTTAAAGTCTTGGATTTTTCAAACTTGTGCTAAATGAGATAGCTGAAATAACGCTTGTCAAGATGTACAAAATGAAAGAAAGGTTGCGTTTTCAGCAGTCAGTACTGTTTGTAGTTTGTAGTCATGTTTAGAAAACCCTCAAAAACTACAATATGCATGTTGTTTCGTGTGCAGAAATGAAAGAGGAAAGAGTGCAATTTCGAGAAATGGTAGACTTAGAAAAAAACAAACCAACTTTTATTTAGCCAACTTGATTTCATGTGATAGTTGTGGGCTGTCATTTGTTCGTGACAAAATTTCCCTCGTTTAACTTGAGTGTAATTTTGGCTTGGTCCTGTGTACGTTTGGAGGAGCAAAAAAGTAGAGTAGTCTGTGTTTGTGGACGGTAACACTAAATGTTCAAGTTAGATGTAGGCAAGTAAGTATAAAAGTATCTGGCTTAACTTTCCATCTTGAGAACAACTTACATATATATATATTATGCTCCTTTTTATCTCTTTTATTTCCGCTCTCGCTTCTTGTTGTATCTTGAATAATATGTAATTCAACATAGTACATACCGCGTTAAGACGTATATCCACTCTCCACTCACACATTACAAACTATCATTCAAAGAAAATGAAGCAATTTTGTACAATTGAGCTTTACTCGTCTTGTACATTTCCATTTCCACTGCACGACGCACGACATGTACTGTGCATCTCTCCTCTTTGCATTTTCAGACTATATAATATAACTCAAATCTCACTTGATTCGAGTTTTACGTTCAATTCTTTAAAATTAAATACTATTTGCTCATCTGATTAGTGATAGATAGATGATGGATGAGTTTGGATTGTCTCTTGTCTCCTCTCTACTGTCTCTACTCAGCTTTTTTATTATTTTTCTATTCTTATTGTTACATATAAAATATATACACTCTTCATATCAACTCCCG
>JABASP010002277.1:0-21376 GCA_019776565.1 Sminthurinus signatus | reverse complement strand
GTCGTCGTCCTCTACCGTTTGTCCTTTAGTTGATGACGAAGAATCTGGTCGTTGTTCTTGTGGTGAAGAAGGAGGAGGTGGGCTTGATTTTGTTAAAGATATGGACTTTGCTTTTATTATTGGTTTTTCTTTTTCTTCTATTTCATAGTCGTCTTGTCCCTGGTCACTGCAGAAACTTTGTGTTTCTGAGACCTCTACAGAATATTGTCGTACTAATCCTTGCTGGTGCTTTACAGACATACTATTCAGATAAAAATAAAATGATAAAAGTACATATTACACATTTATCAAATATGCATAAACTGTTTTCATTTTACATAATAGAGTATTCGAAAAAAAAAAAAACTATGAAGTGTGTATAAAAGGTATAAAAATGCACATGTTACATCATATCATTTTATATCATATAATTTCATATGATATGATATTATAGGATATAGGATAGTATGTGATCTTGAAAAATATAAAGAAAGAAACTTAATATAGAAGAATGTTACAAATAATACATAATGTAAAAGTATAATGGGAAGCTTACACTGAAGCTGCTGATGAAACACGTTCAGTTTGTTCTTGTTCCTCTTTTGGTTCTATAATTGGTGTTGAAGATGTGGATGGTATTGGAGTTTCACTTGGTTCTGCTTCTAATGGTGGAGGTGAACGAGATAAATGTTCGCCACTACGGATTATTTCTACAACTAACTCTTCTTGCTCATCCTCTTGATTATTCACCACCTCGACTTCATTCTCAATTAGTTGAGCCTGAGATGTGGATGATGCTGTAGAAATCGGTCTGTCTTCAGTATAATTATTATCATGGTTTTCATTGTTTTCGGAACTCATGTCTTTATTTGGTTCAAATTCGGACTCAGCATGATTGGTTTTATTTAAAAAATGAATAACAGTATCTGGTGAGGAATTTTCAGTAGTAGGAGCCGTATCTAATGACGTTGCCTCGGAATTTTCTACTGACAATGAAGAGCTTATATCATTTCTTTGCTCTTCCATTACAGAAGTTGAAGATAAAGTTGATGACTTTACATTAGTAATTTTGGTTAAAGTTGTCGTAGTAGTACTATTCGAATTATTGTTACTAGTTATAGTATCATAAGTTCTAGATTCACTCCTACTCCCTTGATTACGACTATCCGCCCTCATTGTTTTAGTCTCAGTATTATTAATTTCAGCTGGAAGCTCATGATTTTCAGGTACAGGCATTTCAGAATCAGGTGTTGCACTTGGTGGCAGAAATGTGTCTTCATAGTCTTCATATTCATCTTCGTCATCATTCTCATCATCATTACCATTATTATTATTATTATTATTACTATTATTAGTATTCTCCATTTCACCATGAAATGAATTATTATTTTCTTGATTTATCATCATATGGGACAATTTTGGAGCACTCTCAGTTCTACTACCAATTCTACTTGCTGTGTTACTGACAGAATCACCTGGAGTGTTGACAATTGTTATATCAGGAGGGGGTGGTGCATGATGATAGGAGGATCCTTGATAGGACCCTTCCTGAACTCCCACCATACTCGTAGGTGTGTACATGGAATTTAGAGACGGTGTGGGTGAGGGTGATAGGTTAATAGGTGGAAATGGTGTTGTTGGTTGTGGAGAATCGGATTGTTGGTGATGATGATGCTGATGATGATGAGGATGTTGTTGTTGTTGATGTTTAGTTGGTATTTGTAAGGCTGGTATAATGATCGTTATATTCATAGTACTCATCTAGTCTCCTGTTTTTTTACCCGAAACGGGTATACAGAATCTCCTGGACTATGTATTTATGTATGTATATGCGGTTATTTAACTTTTTAATATTACTTAAATTGTTGTGGAAAATAATAGAAATACTAACAACAATGACATGTCACTCTCACAGAAACAAAAACTATTTCACCAAAGAAAAACAAAACAACACTTTATTTGTTGTTGTTGTTATTATTTACACTGCAAAAGTCGTTGGTGATTTTGTTGTTATATTATTATTTTATTTATTTAGTGACGATTGATTTCTTCTGCACCCCACTTTTACTTTTGATTGAAATTATATTATATTGAACATTGTAATCTATTGTATTATATTTTCAGTTAATCAGTTGTTATCAACTACAAATTACAAATGTAGGATTTTTTGTTGAACTGCAAACTCTTTTTTTTAAAAAAATATCGAGAAACAACAATAATTGCTTTGTTTAGTTGGACTGGTACAGGAATGTGTTTATGAGTCAAATAGCAGCAGCACCTATGACCTGTCCAGAAATAATTTGACTGCGTTAGGTTAGCCGCAGATGAAGACTATTGAAGCATACACTAATATTATTATGACTTTTGCTTAACTGGACTTGATGATGAAAACGCATGTCTCAAAAAGAAAATTCTTCATGACCGACTTTCCCTCGAGCCCTTATCACAATGAATCTTATGGGGGAATAGCGTGATCGTTTTTTTGACATATAATATATTTTAATGCTCTCTCCCTCACTTTTATTTCAAATATGTATACCATATGTGTGCATTGGTACTTTTGGAAACATAATCTACTTTTGTGTACACTAAATAACATACATAGATGAGATATGGAGAGTCACTTTAGCACTTTCCACGTCCAACCATAAAGAAAATCAACGGGGGTATAACTCTGTAGTTTGTGAAATATGAAATGTATATATTTTTAGACACAATTTCTACTACGGGGTATTCGAATACTGAAAGAAAGAATGAGTGAGATGGATGGTTTAAGGTCGTTTTCTCTGTTTCTTTATAATATATTATATGCGATTTTAGCTGCATATGAGCCATTACATAAGAATAATAACAACAACAATAAATAAATCTTGAATCTTGGGTAACCTCGGACTCAAAATTTTGTGTATGTGGAGTATGGAGATACATGTATATATATACATGTACATACATACAGAAGTTAAGTACCACCGTCAAGAATCAAGAGAAAAAAAAGGTCTAGAATATTCATGGAAATGTGCAATATATTTATTGGTACAAGTCATTTCTCTTCTGTAGTGTCTTTAGTATCGATATACATGTATCATTTATGTATAATATACTACCTCTGTATACCATGTGCAACACTAAATTATGATATACGTTGTTAAATCTTAATGAAGAATTTCCTTCGGTGAAGGATTTTCGGGGAGAATTTTCAATGACCATTGACCACCCTTGAGTTTAAGAGACGTGGAAAAACTGTTTTGATTGTGAGTACAGAGTGCATAAGTACTTCTGTGTAGGGGGGCGACGGTGACAAAGGTGTCAAGTACATTTAAGATATAGTACGTGTACACACATGTATATTATAAATAATTATAAATTGGAGATTAGAGTGATAAAGTCGTGTTTTTTCGCCTATATGGAAAATGGAAGTATAGAAAGGTGGATTTATTAGTCATATTATGTTATGTGGGGTTGATTTCCTTTCTGAGTCAGTATTCTGATTTCATCCGACCCGTGCCGTGTATGTGTGTGACATAGTTCTTTAAGGTTTCAAGTCTTGTAACAACTGGAGTATGATTCTACGTTGTATACATATTCTTCACATATATAATAAATGCACACATTGACATTGAAGATTTTAGCAAAAAAAACACAGTGTACTTAATCGCTTCCGATCACATGTGAATTGTTTTAGGTATACATACTTTTATCGTATCTGTTGGGCTTTATGTTGCGCAATAATTTTTGTTTATTTTATAAAGCATATGATATTTTTTAATACTTTTTATAAATCCAGAATGAATACCTATACCAAAATTAAGGATGGAGTATTTTTGGCATCTTTTGGTGGCCTCAAGTACTAATCATTATCATTAATATGTATAATGTATATCGACACATGTACATTATATGCACACTAATTGTATATTAGGAATATTTTGAAACAAATGAAAGTAAAAACAAACTTTAAGAGTCTTACTTTTTCTTGCTCGACTATGATGACATAGGTCATGGCAAATATGTGGTGGTGTATCCTCTCGAAGAAGCATCGGTAAAGGACTCAAAATTCTAGCCTCTTCTTGAGGTAAAACTTCTAGAATGTAGATTTCAGGTTCAGCTGAAAATGGTGGGATGAAATTCTTCACTTTCAATTCAATTTCTTGCTTTGGTTTCAACTAAACATAGAATAATCCAAAAACAATCAAAGAAAAATATAGGAATTATGTTTATAACTTTACCCTATTTAATAATAGGTTATATATTTATTGTCCTAGTTTTCCATCCCATCCATCATTTCTGATACACTTGTACAATGTACATAAAATAGTATTTACGAATCATAAAAAATGACTAATACACACAAGTAAATGGGTAATATTTATGTATACATTATACATATGCATATCTAGGTACTATATCTATCCCAATGCACGAGTTAAAGAAATCTCTATATGTACTTTTCAGTGATAACCCTTTTTTATTTGTATAAAGTTAAACGAATATTAGTTTTCAAGGGCATATTTTACAAACTATTTTTAAATCAAAAATGTAAAAACCATACTTGTCTACTTCATTTCAATTTCGTTACGTTTCAATTTTTCAAAATTTTGAACGTAGTAAAAAGTAAAACCTGTGTTCTTTATTTTGAGGTTCTAGTGCACGGTTTACGTGTGTATATGTGTAAGGATATATTATGTATGGTATGCCAACTAAAGAAATATAGAAAATTTTGAATGTATTTTTTATTCGTTCATAGTCGAATGGGCGTTAAAAAAATCCCTGTTTTAGTAAAAAGAAAAAGTTACTCACGCTATATACGCAGTGTGCACAGGCAAGAAATAGAAAACTAGATCATTTATGAAACACAGAAAAAAAAAACAAGGCCTGATTTCTGATTTTTATTATTTAAAAGCGATTTAGGTTAAACTATGTACATTCTAATTTAATCAATTTGGTAGTCTTCTATATATTTTTATGGGCGTGTATCCTTTTGTGTATTTCGTGATTTTATTGTCCACTTTTGAAACCTTATTTCATACTTTTGGTAAGAGTGGGAATTATGAAGCATTAACTTTATGTACTTTGTATCAGTAAATAGTAAACAAAAGAGACAATAATAATTATAGAAATTTTTTACCTGTATAAAAATATTTCCAACACTTCTAACAAAAGTGTAATCTCGAGGGATGAGATCTACTCCAAGTTGAAGTTGTAACTCTCGACGTAAATTGTGTATACTCAGTTGTGGCAGGACTCTGTTTAAATTAAAAACCAAAGTGAAAGTGATAGTTTTGTTAAATATTATGAAAATAATGTTGTATATAAAACCAACTTTTTTATATTCCATCTGAATTGGATCAGCGTATTATATTTTTAAATATGAATATGAGCCATTATTTTTTGTGACTATCATGTATGCAACTTTTTTTTGATATTGATCAAAAATCAAAATATTATACTTTCAGACTTATATGGAAATTCAGAATCTATGTATGTACTCTTTGTACAGTCTACGTATGCAGGCAATTCATGATGTGCTTTTTGAGTACTGAAATTCCTAATTTTTTTAATGTATTTACCGTACATATTTGATTTACATCTCAAGTCACAAGTTGATGGTAAAAAAAGTTGACTAAACTCTAAAATGTGTTGACCCTGGTATTTTACCAATGTTGCAACAATTATTATTCTTACAAGTTTACGATATATAATGAAATACATTCAAGTTCTGAATCATTTTATTACTTTACAACTTTCCCGTTTCCTTTCGTCCTAGACTGAAACTAGTGAAAGCTGTTTAGTACATATTCATTATATGAGACTTATGACAATTTGAAAAACAGAATGGCAACGTTGCATCCGGGTCTATTTTACATTTCAGCAGGATATACAATGTACACTATACTTTTTATGTTGTAGGGGAAAAAAGATGACTAAGAACTTTATAACTAGTATATATGAATTCAAGGTGAAAGCAATAGCGTTTAGTAATTCCGATCTAAAATTACACATTTGATGTACATATTATGTACCTTAAAATTGACGATAAATTTAAATGGGAATTATTATTACACTTGATGATTCAAATAACTTGTATCAAAAATAATAGAAGTAGTAAAATAATAGAAGTAACTTTAAGCGAAGCGGTCTGATACATTTCTCTACACCAAAAAAGTGAAAGTAAATGTTTCTGCTTGCCTTTCAGTATGCCGCACTAATTGTCTACTTGTAAAGCCATCTTGAAATAAAACTTTATGATACTTTTAGGTTGCCTTATTTATCTAATATGTAATCAGAATACTATTAAAAGAACAAAGTATTACAGCATAATAATAATAATATCTATATAAATACACAAGTTTTGTATTCAATATTGTCGTACTCATATACAGGGAGCTATAATAACTAATATTTGAAACGTCTTTATTTTGAAATTTCCCAGTTTAAGGGATTGGTCCGTAAATGAATTTGTTGATTGTACTATGTATGTGTGCATAATATACACTGCGTATTGCATACATTATTTTAATTTTCCTGGAAAATCTAGAAATCATGCACACTGTTTCTTAAAATTTAGGTTCAGTTTTGAATTGAATAGTTGATACATACTTGGTTTACATAGAACCTATCAAATTTAATGTAGCAATCCTTTGTAATATATTTTACGAAACCTGAAATAGTAGTACCTTTTTATTGGAACATTTAAATCCAAAAATCAAAGAAAAGAAGTCACACTTGCTCCCATTTTTGCGGAAATACATAGTGTGTAGGACAAATATTGCACATAAAAAAGAGCAAGGAAAATGAGATTTTTTTTCTCCCTTTACTACCTGTAATAAATTATTACTCATAACGATCACTACTAGTCTTCAGTCCTTTTTCCTTTATGCTTGCATGCAAATATGCATACAAGTAGACATCTCGATATATAGTGTTTATCTCAATTCTCAATATAGTATTTTCACACACTTTTGTGCTTATACTGCACAAAATAAGTCTACCACAAAGTCTTTGATTTTTCCCCTTGTGCTTAAGAAACCAATATGACAACCGATATGGATGCATGTAAACAAAACCTAAACACACATGTATAATATGTACATACTACGTACATTGTGAGCTTTTGTACTCAAAGGACAATAGAAAAGAATGCAAGGCTGGCAGTGTCAGCGGTTGTCAACATAAAATTCTTTCATCTTGTTTTCTTTCACCCCTTACTTTCACACAAATGCAAGTCGACCTCGTGCTCAACAATTGAAAATTTACTAGTAAACTTGAACATTAATAATTTTCCTTTTGTATGAATTCCTGTTTAATCAATATAATAGATGTAATAGATGTTTAACGTAAGCGGAGGCAGAAGGTTTCACGTGTGATATTTTATATAATATCGAGGACAAACGATCAGCAATGGACAATTTTTTTGCGTGAAATTGATATTATGATGTATAGGTACATCAAAAAACAATAAATTAGAGTAATGTACCAACTACTTGTTAGTATGTTAGAAATATGATACCAATGCTAATAGGTATTCTGATGTTTTAATAATGAGTAAAACAAAAATCAAATACCTTACGAATCCGAGTGAAATTCCTTCTTCCACAATGTTGTGACGGTAAAGTCTCCTGGACATTACCCATTTCTCCCGAGGGACAACGTATACTTGTAAATCTACCATCTAAAATATTTTCATGATTTGTAGGACGATTCATATGATTGAAATTTGTTATTCAGAATATTTGCATTACATTGTAAGTTATTATAAATGCTCTAATACATAAAACTACGGTGGAAGCAGAAATATTGTAGGTGGTCAAAAAGCAATATGAATCTCTATTAAAAATTTGAGACATGTAAAATTTTATACAGAACATAATACATGTTGGTAGAAGCCGTCCTCAAATTTTAACATCATTCTATTATCATAAAGAATGTAGAAAGAAATAAAATAAATCCGTTTGTTGTATCACAGCTCTTAAATAAAGATTTGTTTTACTTTTTGGCCACCGCATAAGTAAAATATAAACTAGTATAAAATATTCACGGTTGTAGTATGTACTACATATTATAAATTACATGGCATGCTATAGTAAAAAAAGAAAGAAGACAGTAATAAAAAAAGGTGGATTTTTAAAATTACGTGTGACAGATAGAAGAAGAAGAAGAAAAAGAAATAAGAGATATATAGTGAGTTACCTTTACAGAAGTGAGTAGTGACTATATTATAGTATATAGCTTGTATATATTTTTTCTACTGTACGGGCTTGGTTTTTGAAAGTTTAGGGAGAGGGATATTATTTAAGTATGTATTTTACTTTTTTTTTCTACACAGACGAAAATATTCGCAGATCAAGAAATACTTACCATTGTATTTGGGTAAGCTGCTGGGATTCTACTCTTTCTACCACTTTCATCATATTTCATTCTTTGCATTTCTTTGTCTCTTTTTCCACCCATGATTATAATTTTATTATGTTTGTATTATTTTCAGTCTTAGTTTGATTTCACTTTTTGTTTAAATAAGAATAGGTGATCACTGCTTAACTACTACAACTAATATCAGTAGTTTAATTAAACAGCTATAGGGTGAAATTATTTGTTACTGAGAGGAAAATGGTTTTTTTCACATTTTGTAATTTCTCTAGCGTTTATTCACAAAAGTTTAATGGATTAATTTATTCACAAAAAATTATTAGACTAGTTTATTCACAATTGTTTGTTGTTGATCTTTCTTCTATCCCACATTTATAAAGTATATTAACAACGTCGGCATTATTACTTAACTTTTTCAGAAACACAATGATACTTTGAATGTCGGCTTTTGTGTATTTAGATTTACTAGTAATTGTAATATTTCACTTTGGATTATTATTTAGAATAAAGAGGTATTTAAATGTCAAGAATGGTTTTTTAAATTAAAGAAGAGTATACGAGGAGATAAAGATGAAACACAATGATCAAGAATAAACAGTTCCGGATGAAACACTATAACTTTCCTTATCATACTTGTTATGTCACTAAGATGAGTCGTACTGTGTATTATGTAAATGTATTGTTATTGGTGTCTGTGTGGAGAAATCTATGAGGAGATAAGAAAAGACTTTAGAGAAAGGTCGAGAGAAAACCGCTACCTAACTGACTGAATGACGACTGGTCAGTGAGAGATGATAATGACAAGGAAAGTTATGAAATGTGTTTTGACCACCTGCGCCAGAATTGAGTGAAACGAAAGAAATTGAGAGTGCATGTTTGGTGTTAGAGGAGGCGGTAGAAATTGTTTGGCATTGTAGACCATAGTTCCATTTAAACCGGAGTCCTGACCCACTTTTCTCATTGAGTTCATCACATCTCAAGATCTTTGTCTAAAAATCTCATGTACAAAATATTAGAGAAGGAATAGAAACGAAACGTATACGTCGTATTTCAGAGAAAGTATTAGAGAAAAGAGAGAGCGGTAGCACAATAATATGTATGTGCATACATGTAAAAGAATAAATTACGTGAAATGGGCGGTTTTAGAGATTTATCGTGTATAGTTGTATAAATGCAATCTACGCGTAATATATTGAATTTTATATCAATATCATGCATATATATTAATCACACACACACACACACACACAAACAAGCAAACACACGCAGATTATCAAAACAAAAAAGAAAACGGCTTCCTCCCCTTCATTTTATATGTACTATTTCACCAGAGTGACACTTGGACGTTATGTATTGCAACATATTGCAACAGTAATTATAATTATACTTGAGAGTTTGTGTAATTATAATGGTACTCATTTATTACTATTTATTGTAAACAGTAGAGTTGTAATTGTGGGACGTGTGTAAGGTTTACAAGGTTGTCTAGTCAAATTAATAGTTTTTTAAATAATATTATACATTATGTGTCATGTTATTGTTGATATTGAATCAAGATTTGTAATGCAATTTTTGGATTTTCTAGTTTTCTCCTTCTGAGAAACGTCGTGCCAGCAGAAGAAATTGTATTCTAGTACATAGTAGTAGTAGTAAATATTATGATTATTACTAATCATGTAATTTTTTGCTAGCTTTTGATTAACTTCAGGGTTATGTGTGTGTTGAGTGTTGATGAAGTGTTGGGGTCACACGAAATAGAATATTTGACTTTGTACAATGATTATTATTATTATAAATAATGTTATGTGTTATGTGGTAAGAATTTTTATAGATTGGAAGGTAAAAAGTATTTTTTGTGGAGAAATTTGAAAATGTAAATTGACACTCTTCACTCATTTCATTTTCACCACCACCCGTGAGAGACTATCTGTATGTGTAGGGTGTCTGACTGTCCGACTGAGAGGAAATGATTGGGAATGCATGTAGTTGTTTGTATGTGGAATGTGAGTCAAACATTCATACATATGTACGATGTACAATGTACATGCATGTTTATGTAGGAGACAGGTGAAAGGTTTGTTGTATTCCAATTTGGAATTGATGTACACACATATTGGACGAGTTTTTCATGGAATCTAATCCCCAAGCATGTCAATACTGTAGAAAAAAAGTGAGACAGGTGATAGGGAAAGGAAAAGAAAGGCCTTGGAAGGTCTTTCAGGAATTGCAGGGTTCTTTCTCAGTGTGAATCAGTGATTGATTGGAACCGGAAGTTTATTGAGTAGTGTATTGGACCTTCATTGATTTTCTACTCTTAATATCCTAGTACGCTGTATAGAATTTTTTTTTTTCATTATTATTCGTATGATTCAACTCCATAGATGTAATTATATGTAGTCATCAGTTTCAGTGTTAGAAGGCCATGGGTGTCTTTAGAAGAGGAGGAGGAGGTGGAGGAGAAGCAGAAGAATAAGAAGAAAAGACCTTGGGAAAGCACAATCTCACGCGAAATACCGATTGGGAACACGTTCAGTTATACCTCATTATGAGAACATTGAGTGAGAGGGAATATGAATTTTGTTGTTGTGTATACTAGTTGTTGTGGATTGTGTATTCTTCCCCTTGTGCCAAAGTATACAATATGAAATACATACATGCATATTACATATATATGTAGATTTTAAAAACTGTTTTACTATTATACAAGAGAAGAGAGTAGAGAATGAAAAGAAACTAAAACCGTCTGTATTTTGTAAGTGTCGAAAATAAGGTGAAAAAATGAATGTTTTATTTTCCAAATGTACGTAATACTCTACCAATGCAATGTTCTTGTGGAAATTCAAAATGAAATAAACCCTAGAGTCTTTTAGTCTACTAAATAATACAATAATATAGGTAGGTTGTAAGTTGTACAATATATAGTACACACACTCATTGGAAACTTTGTCATCGTATGTTTCTTCTCTATTTATTTATCCTTGATTAGTCCAGAATCCAGAATCATTTATTTCATATTATGTGCACACGTTTTATAGATTCCACGTAAAATTACGTATATTTAGCTGGAATGAAATTTCTTGGAATCGGTCTAACTGTTTTTTCTTATTCTCTCTCTCTCCCTTTACAGAAATCCGGGCTATACTTTGTTACTATTACGTCAAAACGTAATTGCTGCCATTGACTCAGTTTGAACGGAATCATTTACAACTAACTAACCATCATGGCGGACTCGGTGAGTAAATATACCGCCCACATTCATGTGTCTAAGACACGTACTTGATTTTAATAATAGTAATTGAGCTGTAATTGTGTCATTGACTAAAAATATTTTCCATGTTCTTGTAAATATGATTGTTTTCATGTAACTCTTCATATATATATTTGTGGAGGATTATTGTTTTTTTCACCTCAAATGATTCATGATTTGTATTTTATTAACATGTTTTTAGAACAAGGATATTGCCCGACAATTTGAGCTCCCTGAACGTCAGTCTAAAATTGCAACACTTTTGAAACAAAATGATGTTTACTGTATTTGTAGATCAACTGATTCTACTCGATTTATGATGTAAGTGAATTTATTTTTAATTCTAATAAGTAGGTATTTTAGACATTCATACATTTAATATTATATCATTTGATAATCTTATTGAGGGTGAAAAGTAAATACTATTTATTACTCTCTAACTCAATCTGGTTTATAATGTAATGTATTTAGAAAAGGAAAAGTGTTATGTATAATTTGTGACTTGATAATTATTAATGTACTATACTTCTTTTTTTTACTCCAAAACTAATTTTCAGAGCCTGTGATAATTGTGAAGGTACGTGTACTTTTTCATATCAAATCTTATTATGCAGTGTATACTGTATTTTAAAAGTTTTTGTTTCAAACAATAATATTTAATGACACTTAAGTAGAAAGTAGAGCATGATATGTATGCATAATGCATATGTTATTTTTTGCCTGGATTGATAATATGAATTTTGTTCGTTTGGTTGTTTTAGAATGGTTTCATGGTGATTGTATAGATATCACAGAGCAAGACGCAAAACACATTAAGAAATATTTTTGTGAAAGATGCCAACTTGACAATCCAAGTTTGAAGGTTGTGCATAAAAGTAAAAAACCTCCACTTCATCCGACAAATAAGGATCGTGTTGGAGGTGAAAAAATAAGTGAGCGTCGTGGACGTCCTGGTAGACCAAAAAAGAGTGAATCTAAAGAATACAGGATTAAAGAACCCAAAGAACCTCAATTAAAAGAGTCAAGGTCAAAAGAGCCGAAAATAAAAGAACCCAGAATAAAGGAACCGAGATTAAAAGAATCTCGATCTAAGGGTGAGATTTTTTTCGTTCAATTTATAGGTCTTACTTATACTGGTTAGGTGCATATTACATATAAAAAAAAGAGGTTAAAGTGTTTAAATTTACATTTTTTAAAACTTGCATGTTTTTTTTATACATCTTTTAATTTGTTAGGAGAAGAAAGACATAGAAAGGAAGGACGGCACTCTCATGTGTCAACTACTACTCCTGTTAAGAAACATAATAAAAGAAGTTGGAATCCACCAAGTGACGAGTCTGAAGATGATGATGGCGCCGATGATGAAGTTCAGCAATGTTATGGACCGACTTGTACTCAAGAAGCTCGTACTGGATCAAAATACTGTAGTGATAATTGTGGCATCCAGTTAGCATATGCTAGAATATATCGGGTAATTAAAAATTAAATGTCATGGTACAAGTATAAAGCACAGTAGTATATATATGCTTTTGATGTATAATTTCATGAATAATTATTGTTAATCTTTTCCTCATTCTTTATTCTTTATACTCTGAAATATGTTTACTTGAATATAGAATATATATAATAAAGTATAAAATTATAATTTATAGGTTTTACCATCAAGAGTTCATGAATGGAGTTTAACACCATCAAAAGCAGAACAGAGAAACCGACGAGATCTCGAAGAAATTCGAGCAAAACAAGTTAATTGTCGGAGAACAATAGAAGAACTCGAAAAACGGAGAAGGGTTAGAAATATACATAATATTATACACATTTTATCATTTTATTTTACAAAGTTGTAGCATTTTGGTTGATGTTATGTAATTTTAAATTTTAATTATATATTATGTGTTTTCAATTAATAGAAATTGGACGACCATATTACAAATGTTCAGAAATTACGATTAGACCCAGATGAAGATGAAATTGAACCTGATGAAGAAGGCACAACATATTGTATAACATGTGGTCATGAAATATCCATGAAAACTTGTATTAAACATATGGAAAAATGTTACAATAAGGTTTGTGGTTATTTTTTTTTACAGTTTTTATGTATCTAATTATTGGAGATAAATTTAATTTATAAAATATAAATGATTTCAATGTTCAAAATTAAATAAATTTAAATCCTTTCTTTTCTTTAGTATGAAAGTCAAACATCTTTTGCATCTGTAGCCAAAACAAATGTAGAAGGAATTCCCATTTTTTGTGACTCTTTTAATGCATTGAATAATACATATTGTAAAAGATTAAAAGTCCTCTGTCCAGAACATTCAAAAGAACCAAAAATCAAAGATAATGAGGTATGTACATACTTCGTATACTACATAATGTATCTTATGGTGCCTTTCAATAACTTTGGATTACAATTTTATGTAATATGAAATTTTTCTCGTGCTTATGATTTTTTATTTTATGCTTTTATGTATATATATTTAGTTATGTGGGTGTCCATTGGTAAAAGATGTGTGGGAGGAAAAGAGTGACTCATTTGCTAAACCATGTCGTGTTCTAAAGAAGAAATGTAATCGACATTTTTCTTGGGAGAAAATACAAAGAAGTTTACTAGATATGGAAAGAGTTCGACAGGTAATTAAAAGTTTATTGTTATTTGACGATGGAATTAACTTTTCAACATCATTTATATATTGACGCACAAATTTGAGATCCTTCAAATAAACAAAACAAAAATTCTACTTAAAATAGAATACGATCAAATGAAAGTTTTAATTTTTACACATATTGTATAATATTAATTTGATAATAATTATTATTAGAATATCACATGACTAATGATTACTTCATTTTGATCAACATGCATATTTACATGTACATTTTAGGAATGTAATGTGAAATCTCAAATAAAAATACAGTTTGAGATGTAGTCACAGTATTTTTCTGTGTGTGTGTTTTTTTAGAAATCATGAAAGTTATACGACAAAATGGTACATGATATATTGTATAGATACACATTTAATAACTTTTATATATATATATATTTTCTTTGTAGTGGCTCAAGTATGATGAACTTTTGGATGCAGAGAGAACTCTTCGACAAGCTCTAACTAATCGAGCAGGTGTGTTGGGTTTACTTCTGCATTCCACGTATGACTACGATGCTGTACCTTCAACGTAATTTTCATCGCTGGGAATCTCCTAAGGACTCGCATCTTATTAGCTTATGTGCTTCTAACTATTTAAGAAAATACAAAGGAAATTCAAAGTCTTGTTTTTTGAAAATAATTGTAGAATTTTTTTTACTTTGATCAATGTACAATATATATTGAATTTATAACTTGAATTTACTTTTTTCTGTATTCAGTTCTTGTAAAAAATACAAAACTATGAACTGAAGAATTTTTTATGATTTTTTTTTTACATTGACGAAAATTTTACCTGTATCAACTTTTGAATCCGCAGTACGTTTTCAAAGGGTATCTTACAGGAAGTTTCTGTAATTTGGGTAAGGTCATCATTGGATGATCTTTTTCCCCAACTCGGACTAAATATAAATAAAATTTTTTTTGTTTAAAAAATGAAGATAGATTATACCATTTTTTATCAGAAAGTAAAAGTATTTCAAAATAGGAATTTAAAATCAAAGTTAGAAATCCAAGTGACAATGAACTATAATGTAGGAATTACATATGTAGTTTGCATATGTATATACCTGAAGTTTACTTGTGCTTCTACGATAGATATTGCTAAGCAGATTCCGATTACTACTACTAAAAATATCATCATTCTCAAGTGGGCCATTCTGTAAAATATACAAAAATCAAATGAAATATTAACTGTTTATGAAATACATGTTCTTTATAAATTTGTATCTTGGATTTTTATGTCTCAGTTGTGTGTGTCAGTTTTTAAAAACTGTCGTTTTATAATTATCTGTATACTAACTTTTTCTTCTACAATGTGTGAATTTTTTGAACTTCTATATTGTATGTATAACTCACAGCATTATGGATTATGTAAGAAATTGTGTCATGTTATTATTATTGTTGTTTGTAGTGTATGATTTTTTACAAATCCTATGAATTTTATACTGTAATTTATTGAAAATGATAATAATTTTTACTGTTATTAAATCAATGAAATGAAAAATGAAGTAACGTGTGGTTCTGACGTAAAATCTTAAATTCTTATAGACAGTTATTGATACGAATTTGACTTACTGTAATTCTTGTCAAAGGTTAAATGTTTTACAAACTTGCAGGTAAACTTTTTCACCAAAAAATGTCCTTTTTTTGTGATTTTTAGCCTGTTTTTGTATATTGAATGAAGTTATAGAATTTTGTTAAAAAACGTAGCAAACACACTGGTTTTGAGAACTCGGGGGTTCGTAACTAAGTTTTGTCGAGTTAGCAGAACAGAATAATGACTGAATGGGTTCCCTTTCAGGTGTTGATGTTTTTATAGTCTGAGAAAGTAATTCCGAAGATTGTTTTTTCGAGAGGAAATGTCAAGATTTAACATCTCTATACGTGTACAATGTACATTGTACATGTATGTCTATAAAATAGACAAGGAGAGTAAAATAGATTACTTGTATTTAAAAGCACTGACCCATCTTTGATTTATAGTTTACCCTGCTTCTGTGTATATTTCGGTAATCTATTTGGAGAAAGTAAGTGTGTGCTATTTTGTTTGAGGGTTCTATTATTTACACAATTTTCTGAGCATCAGTTTTCAATTCAATCTCAGTCAAACCTTTGTCTACTCAATCTTCTCATACAAAATACACTAGCCACTTGATATTTAACCCATTCAGCACTCCACATTTGACATATATGTGTGTATGTGAAAGTGGTCGTATATTATAGATACATGTATGTGTGGATTATAGAACAAAACATTTCACCCACGTTTTTGAGCATTTTTACGCATATGTTTCACCTTTTTACCAAGATACAAGACGTAAAGAAACAGTGTGACTATTTGCATCGTAATAGTACAGGGTTGTCCATTTGAAGGTAAAAATGGAAACGTTTCATTTTGGGAAACGGCTTGGTCATCTATCAAAAGCTTAAAGCTTGTACATCTAACATGTATACACATATGATACTGAAAAAGGAATTTGAATAATGAAGATAAGAAAAAACTTGACAGTATTATCATTTGTTTTTCGATTTGCATTCAATTTTTTTTGCTAAAAATAAAGACAATACTAATGTCAAATAACTGATCAAAATATAATAAATGGTCGAGTCTCTTTGTGCGTGTGTGTGTATGTAATTTTACAAAAGTATTTCCCAGTTCCCAAATTTCCACTTTTACCTTGTAAAAGCGGACTACCCTGTAGTTTGTATGTATAGATATACGAAATGATGTTACATGTAGAAAATAAATTAAGTTCAAGGGTCATGATGCATGATGATGTTGGTATTATTAAGTACTTATGTGAAAACCTGGTTAAACTTAAAACAAATAAAACGTTACAAGTTCTTGTCATAACACCATCCCTTTGGGAATACACACAAAAAAGGTTATCAGTATTTTCTCCCTCCTTTCTCCTTCGTCCTTACCCACAACGATTTATCGCTGATAGATGCTCACTGAGATTCTCTTGACTCTTGACTCTTGATCCATCCATTAAATTGTCCGAATTCTCATACCGTGTAATATGTAGCAGCAAAAAAAATCCGAGCAGTCCTTTAGGACAAGTGTAGTTTTAGTTGATTATGTTTCAAGTTGTAAATGTTTTTCTATCATTTTTCTCCAGTTGTTACTTGAATGACAAGCAATGACATCATTTCCTTTTCGGCTTCTGCTGTACAATGTACATAATAACATGTATCGTAAAAATAAAAATAAGTGATCGCTGTTTATTGGTTTGTGGTTTGTAGACTGTAGACTATAAATGTTGCCTTATCCGATGCAGGTACGTAATATATTACAGTACCCACATAAAATCCCACCGTTTTTTTGTGGTGTTTAAAAAATGCTATTGATGGATGAACATTGGGGGTTTTTTTATTTTTTATGTCAAAAGAGGAATAGGAGAATTTCTAATATTGTAGGTACTAAATTCTGAAAAGGTATGCAGTACTTATATAGTTGAACGTGTTGTACGGATACTAACTTGTTCAGTTTAACAAGGTTGATTCCAGTCAGTTGAAAATTTGATTCTTTTGTCCCCAATTTTTCTTCTTCTTTTTCAAATTTTTGCTTTTTTTGATTTCGTACTTATACATACTTGTGTTTAAAAATATAAAAACAAACGTTGGTAAAAAACAATCAAATGGTCTAAGGTCTAAAATACCTTCTTCGAATGGCCAAAAGTCATAGACAGTTCCACATACCTATAGATGTATATTTCAAGCATTGAACATAGAACTGCACCACTACTAACTGATGACCATGGTGGTCCTCGTAGACATCCATAAGGCACAAAAGAATGTCGATTTCATTGATAAAAGGTTTTCCTAAATTACATATGGATTTTGTACAAAAATAGAACAAGACCGAAAAACGCCATGATCACCTCTAAAATGTAATGGAATATTCCAACAGGTTTTACGTGATGTACATAATAATTTGCTGTATATATCCGTCTTTTCTGCTGACATTTTGTGGTAGAAAATCGATTGTAACTCATGACTGAGAAATAAGTGTATTATATTTCTCATATACGGAAAAAGGTTGAATAAAATCATCATCTTTCTTTTGGTTTTCTCTATTATGTTTATCCCTTGGCCTACCTTCATAAGGGCATGCAAAGTCATGTATAGCTTGTAGAACGTCAAACTACTTTTCATGTACTACTAGTACATAGTTATGTTTAGTTTTTACTTTCTACACAAAGTAATATCCAATACACCCACACTTAATTTGCTTAAATATTGGGTTTTATATTGAATAATATGGACCTAAGTCTATATGGATTTAGATGGCTGTAACCTATCTACATTTTGGTCTTCTAGTGCATAATTTTCGTATTGAAAAGTGTAGACAAAGTATTTGTAACATGGGCTCGCTTTTACACACGGAAATAATTCTCATCCGAATTTGTTCAACTTAATTTACTGCAATAAAATCTCCAAGCTCATCATTATGACATTGCAAAATGAGGTAAAAATGCTATGATGCTATACACAGGAATAAATAATACACGGACACTATTTTGCGTCAAACTATCAGAACTTTATATATTTGTACTCTTTTTTAACTTTCTACATTCTACTCGTATTCCCCGTACTCTTCGTACTCCATTCCTCTTGTACTTTCTAGTAATGATAAACGTTGTAATTCTTCTTGTTCCTGATTTAGATTACCATGAAAAAATTCCATTTTCCGCTGTTTGACTGTGCTCAAAATAACATCATCCAAAAGATTTCGACATAATTCCTGATTTTTAACTTCCACTTCAACTAACTGATTAAGCCATGGATTGAAAACATTTGCAACGAGGGTTCTTCGATTTGTTTCCTCATCAGTATTACCCTAAAACAATGAAAAAATAAATAAATGAGCTGATAGCACAAAAATCAAAAACTCAGCTCAAAGAAAAGTGTAAGTAACGTCCAGTCAAATCTTCCAGTCAAGTAAAAAGTAAAAACAAACCTTTCTTAGGCCATCTAATATATCAGTTAATGGATCTCCCAAGTACAGTGAACTGAATGCAACAGCTTGAATTCTATTTGTAACTTGTTTATTAAATTCAACATAGGCTTCTGCTTCCTTCTTTACGCGTATCCTCTCCGCTTCAAGTCGATCATGTTGTTCTTTTAATTGTATTAATTTTAACTGTTCCTTTGATCTTATAGCTTCAAATTTAGCTTGTTGGTCTCTTAAAGATGCTAACTCTTCTTCTTCTAATAGTTCATGTATCGCTCGTTCACAGACGGAGCCAACTAAAGCTTCTACAATGGGTAATACTTGTATATCAAAATCAAATATGTCCCCTGGCAATATTTCTGTCCCTTTGTCTACTGAAATAGGAGGATTAGGATGGGATGGACACTGTGGAAGATCTAGTGTAGATTCTACGGCGACAACAGCATTTTCATCTTGAATTTGATCAGGATACAGTATTTCCATGTTATTTACTGGTTTTCCTTCATAATTAGGCCTCCATAGAGAAGGTGGTGTAGGTGGACGTTTATATTCAACCCGTGGCTGCCGAATAATGTGTTTTGGTTTCCTCACGTTAAAACATTGTATAAAATTTTTCTGCAAATATGTTCATGAAAAATGATGTGTAACATGCTACATACTTGCTTATATATAAAATGCTCATAATGATGATAAGTTGCTTTTTAATTTTATTGAATTGCCAATTGGCAGTCATTTGATGCGTAAGGATTTGAATGTATAACAACCTTAACAGATTACCTAGTATCTATTATCTACATGTGCATAGTATTATACATTATGCACAATGGAATAAATACCTCTACTTGTTGGTTTTCTCGTGGATTTCCTCTCCAAACTCTCGGATCCCACATAATATTATAATATCCACTTCTCCTATGTTCATTGTTGTTTCTGTATTTTGGTCGTCCGTAGACGGGTAAAATTGGCTGTGGATTAGATGAAAAAACGTAGACACAAGGAGAATGTGCTTCTGATGTTGTCCAACTTTTTTCGGGGAATTCCGGTTGAACTTGATACATCTTTTATAATGCTTTCCCCTGTTCTGTGTAAATCAGGATTGTGTACAGTGTCAGACTGACACTGTCAGTTGTTAATATTTTAAAAAAGCTCAGCTTTAGAGAGATTGTCTTTGATACTTCTTGCTCCTTATTTGCTTGTTTTTTTAGGTCTGAGCTGTAAACGAATGGTAATGAAAAATGCAATATGTCATGTCTTTTTTCACTCTTGAATATAATAAATCTAGCATCTCACACTGATGTATCAACAATCAACATATACGTACCTCTTACTTCTACTTCTAACTTCTACTTTCTACTTGTTGTATTTTACTCAATGTATAGAGTATAGAAAATAGAAAACAAACATCAAAGGTGGTGAAGGTTTTTCTAATTTATTGCTTTTTTACTTTCTAGTTTATATACTTGATGAAGGGAAGGTTGAAACGATGCAAGTGGAAAGTGGAAACTCTGTGTGGAGAGTGGAAAAAAAGTGGAGTGAAAATTATAGAAAAAATATCCTGTGGTTTCATATTCCATATATTTTATATTTGCATTTTGCATTTTGTAACTGTGCTCCCAAAAATAAAAAAACAAACACACATCAAAAGGCTAAATGCTAAAGTTTTGTTGAGGTTTTGAGGTTTGAGTTATGAAAATCAGTTGGTGGTAAACGGTAGACTAAGCAACCCAAGGCCCTACACAAATTACTGTAAAAGGTCAGGACAGTAACAACTCTCTTCTATGAGAGTAAAGAGACCAGAAGAAAATTTTTAGCCACATTTCCCATATCAACGCACTATAAAATTGTAAAAAACAAAGTTTATTTCATGTTTCCGTCCGCTGCATTGTCAATTCTGACTTAATCTTTTATGTTAAAAAAATTCCAAGCTCCAGCTGCTGGAACTTGAGGATTGGACACATTTTTTTCTTGGCAATCATCATTTATAATTCATAATCATACTTGAGAATCAAGGTAAAATTACTACTTCTACACTCTCGTAATTTTATAAATCTATGGAGCATTTAATGTTCATGACTCAGTTTCAAAGGTTTCTTCCTCCTCCGTTATACAGAGCCAATCCAGTTCATTTTAGCAGATTCTTCCTTTTCTACTCCGTACCAAAGTTGAACGCTGACATCC
>JABASP010002276.1:0-21378 GCA_019776565.1 Sminthurinus signatus | reverse complement strand
AGATATTCTCAAAAGACTCGGAACTCGGAGTCGGAATCGGAACCAGAATCTGTGATCGTGATTCCAACTATGTACAAAAATTAACTAAATCAGCAAGAATAAAATTATTTTAAGTGAATTCATGGTTCAAAAGTAATGCACATTTGACGTCATACTTTATATTGCAAATATAAATGAAATGAAATGTGTTGTACACTTTTCTCCATTCCACTACAAACTACAAAAGAACAGGCCAGTGTAATGAATTGAGAATTGAGATCATCCCAACAGAGTAATAATAATAACAATAATAATAATGATGATGAAAAGTAATAGTTAATAGTTTGCATGCATAAACGACTTATGTAGTCTGTTAAATTATATAGTCTGCAGATTGTAGGTTGTAGATTGTCGAATGTAGATTAAATGAGAAAAATGAAAATTTTGCAAACCAGAATTCTGAATTCTGAATCCAGAAGACCAGCAGGTGACTGTACTCTATCTCTATCTTTATTCTTCAGTACATTTCATATCAAAAATTTAATACATGTAAAATACACATGTAAAACTACAGTATAGATCAGAGAGCAAGTCAAAAGTGTGGAAACAAATTAAATAGGACTTTAATTAAATACAAAATACAAAACACAAAACATTGCACTTTGTACTACACTGGGCATGACAGTACTTAAAACTATGGCAAACGTACGGCAAATGGCAATCGTAATCTAATAAAGTTAATAAACACTAAACCACAGAATAAATTAAGTTGAGGATTTAATCAAGAAATTTCATGATAGGAAGGAAAATACAAAATACATCATACTGCTAATCCAACAACTCTCATCGCCCCTTCAACAACTAACAACCAACATTCAAAATTGCACCACTGCTGCAAAAGTCCGAGGAGAAAATGTGAGCACGTGTATTCACTTTTATTTGAAAGGTTAATAGTTATAGTTAATCGAGAAATATTGAAAAACAATTGGAGCTTCAAGCATACATGCACAATGTAAAATGTACTTTATACCGTTTACTGTACAGAGAATATAGAATATAGAATAGAGAGTGATAGTGATCGAGCGGGTGGGAAACCGGAAGAAAACTGTGTGAATCATACTCACACCAACTTCCGAAGGAATATGAAACATTTGAAAGTTCAAAATTCAAAATACATGCACATGCATAAGAAATAACAATAATCAATGACAGTATACATAGACTACCATTTCTATTATCCATTATGTTCTATAAATTCATACCATTGTCAATGTACGTTTGACGTTGTCTCTTCATTCTTCACTCTTCACACATCATAATAATGCTGACGTTCTTGTTTATGTATATTGAGCTTACAAGTGAATCGTAGCATTTCTTATTCTCGATTCTTGACTCTTGATTTTTTGCATACAAAGTCAGGATGTGACTTTTTCTTTCCGTACATTTCACCTTTTATAAAATCCACTGATCCACTGTATATTTTTTCATATGCTACATTCCTAGTCGATTCATAGTTTGCAGTTCACAGACACCGCATAATAGCATAATACTCTCTACTCTTTATATATTGTATTTTGCATGGCGGATTCTACAGTTCTACACGTAATGAAACTTGGGATTAAATCAGAATCAACATGACGATTCCCAACAGAAAATTAAAAGGTTATGAATTGCTTGTCTTTCACTAACTAGTATTGTAATACTACATCGCATAATACATGATACTTTTGCACTCTTCCTTTTACCTTTCAGTCGTCAACAGTCAACATAGAAATGTAGAAGTAGAAATAGTCAACGTCTAAATATTAAATACTAAATACCAATTATTATCCTTTGTAACATGTCTATAGTCTACAAGATGTGATGAATCCGTACATGAATCAATTTTTTCAAAGATAGATTGCCATCAAAATATTATACGAAATACTTCATACATCATACATCATGTATTGTGGATTGTGGAGAACAGGAGCAATTAACCTCCTCAACTCGGAGCTCAAGGGAGGATGCATTGAGTATTGGAAATGAGAATGAGGATTTACACTGTACTGTGTACTGTGTCATTGGCATGGCTGATTATTATTAATTATTATTATTATTATGAAAAAAGCCTTTGGTATCTAGTATCTAATATGGATTTTTTTTGCCTGCATCTTTCACACGACATGACATGACATTACATTAACATTACATTAGTAGTTGACAGGACTAAGTGTATCTTTTTTTTCACTCTCATCCTCAGGACTAATCGGAGGAAAATAAGAGTCTGTGTATACTATGTACTATGTACTAAAGTTGTACATTGTACCTTTTGTTCCTCTTGTATTATATTATGAGGAGAGAGAGAAAAAAAATTCAATTTTATTATTATTACTATTATGACGATGATTGTAGATTTTCTATGTGTATAAAAGAAGAAGAAGCAGAGGAGTACATTTTACATTGTGCACATTGTGTATTCGTATTTGTATTGTGTATTGTACCTTTGATTGTTTATTATAAAAAGTTTCCACCATTGTGTCTGCTTAATATACTTACTTTTCTATTGACTGTTCACTGTTCACCGTTCACACGCCGTGCGTTCTCTTCTTCTTCTTTTACTCATTGGTGCATTTACAAGTTATGTACATTGTACATTTTATATTTTACACAGAGATATGCAGAGTGCAGACTGAAGACTGCAGACACACACATCCTCTTTTTTGCATCATGAGTATTATACTTTATACTTTATACAGAAATAAATGTACACAAAACACAAAATACAAAACAAATCCTCTTCCTGCCCTCACAATTCACAATACAATACAATACAAAATAATCTAATATCATTATGATTATCATTTCATCTTAAGTACTGCAGAGGCTTGTGTCTTGTGTCTTGTGCCCTCCTTAATACTTTTATTGCATGTTTTTCCTTTCATTCATAGTTCATACTTAATAGCGAAGCGAGAAGCGAGTGAATGAGGGAGGGTGATACATAAAAAAAGTTAATCCCATGACATTTCATAAACATAAACATACAAAACACTTGTTATAAACACTTTCATAGGTTAATATTTAATATACTTAATACTTATACATACATGAGCCTGCATTCTCAAAGTATAAGTATACTCTATACTTTATACGCTTGTCGGTTATGTCTTGTTATTGTACCTATAAATCTGTGCTTTACTTTTGACTCGGAACCAAATTATGCTCAGTTAACTTAAAGTTGACTTTGAATGCTTTACATTTTACATTTTACATGTGTCTTTACATGTTCTATGTTCTATGTCCGTCTTCTGTCTTCTTCTACAGATTACAGATTACTCATATTATTCTTATACAAATTCCAACTCCTGTAATAGAGAGAATAGAGAATTGAGAATTGAGGGAGGATTCAGGTTTCACGTAAACTTTTGTACGACATGTGTAGTTAGTATTTAGCATTTAGTATTCAGTACTTGGCATTTGGCTTTTGGCTTTTGGGTGTTGTTGTGGGATAAAAAGTGTGAATGAAAAAAATACAAGTGCGGAACTAAAGGAAAAGTGACTATGTACTTATGAGGCTGTAGACTGTAGTCTTTAGACTGTTGACTGTCGACGGACCGATGAAGAAAAGGAACAAGAAGAAGATGAACAAGTAAGGAGGAACAAGTATAATCGGCCAAGTGAAACCAACCAACACCACTTACATGCTGTATTATAAGTAGATACTTTGGATTTTAGGATTTTAAATCCTTCCTATTAAACGGTACGCTGCTGCATTATTATTGTCATTGTATCAATATCAAAGCTTCACGCACCTTGCACCTTCCACTGCGTACAATGTACAATGAAAAAAGTACACATGAGATGGTGAATGATTTTACAACGTGTAGAACTTGGGATCAAAAATCAAAGACATTTTTTGAATTGTACAAATGCAAATCCCAATCCCAATCCTGGGTGCTTTGTTGATATTACATACAATACAATGTATACAATGTACAATGTATCAGTACCTTAATTCATGTATCTGTGCTTTTAAGATGGTTCTCTTTTTGTCAATTATATATTATATTATACAAGAGGAAAGTTTTCCTACACACTTTTCCCGTCGGTTCATCTACCTAATGAATAATGAATAATGAACATCAATACTAGTTATTAAAGAGGATTAAATCACTTGTCTACAGTCTGCAGTCTACAAGTAACTCATCGTGTAACTAATCATTATTTCATTATTTACCTACATAAGTACGCATAATACAGATAAATATTTCATTTCTTTTCATTCAGGACATATTATGTGCGTGTGAGAGTTTTGAACTTTGAGTTTTGAGTCCAGTCTGTTGATGAGTCTGAGTTGTGAGTTGTGAGCACGAGACCGGTGATTCAAAAATCAAGAGTTTTCTTTCTCTGAATTCTCATTCTTTTTCCTTTCATTCATGTATTTTTTTACTAGGTACACATTACTCAGTACTCAGTACTCATTATTATATTAGCTAAAGTAAAAGTTTGTTTGGATAAAGTGGAACTTTGACTTTTGAAAATTGAGTAGACACTAGACAACTTGTACATAATACTTGTAATGGATAATAGAATAATAACTTAATAATATTGTACCATGTAAATGGATAGTGGTTAATGCGGAATTGACTATTTGACTTTTCCCTTTCCCACAATCCGCAATCCTCAACTCTCAATGCAGTTCCACCTTCCATGTCCGCAGTAGGCATGATTATTATTACTACTATCAACTATTGTATCGGTAATATCATCCATTACCATTTACCATTTACTACGTACTATTTACTATTACAACCACCACCATTATTAAATATTACCACTACAATTATTTTGATTTCTTCACCCTCGGCAACAGGCAAAACACTTGAGTAGACATCAAACATCTCAATCCTCAAGTCTCAATACAACTTCCCTTAGTATCAGTTTGAAAACTGCAGAGAGCGTATGATACATAAGAAAAGGTACATGAATTTAAATAGTAAAGGGAAAAGTGTGCATATCCATTATCTATTAGATATCTATTCTATGTATAATCATCCATAAAAAACTTGTCCATTGCCCACTGCCCACCATTCCATTTCAATTATACTAATGTTTAATGTTGTGATTTGTACCTTGTGTATAATTAGGTAAAGTTTTATCTTTGAACTTTTACCGACTGAACCAGTGACCACCGCACACCACACACTACATGTTACATATTAAACATTGTCAATTATCAGTCAATGACTTGACTTTTGATGCACATAGTTTGGAATTTGGAACAAAAATACATTGGATTTGGATTTTCTATATCTTTTTTACATAGTGTCCATCACATTGATTATGATATGATATTAGAAATTATCATTTGATGGTTTCCTCTCAATTCTCAACCCTCGACATTTGAGATTGAAAGAGTTATTACATGAGAATTTCTTGATGGTTTCAATTTTTAATGGTGATGGCTCCATCACTTTATATTTTACATCAATAATCTATAATCAATCCTTTTTAGACTGATGCTCACTTTCCTTCCTTATATTTTTAAGTGACGAATGTGGAATACAGATTTGTGCAATCCCAATGTAAAAAACACTGACGACTGACGACTCTAATCAAAATTCATGTGAGTAGGTGATTTGATTTACTTTGACTCCTACAGCTCAGCTGAGAATTGCGAGACTGTGGAGAAAATCATGTTTTCATTTTTCCTTCTAAATTCTTCCTCAAGTAATCAAAATGAGAATGTAATGTGAGCTGTGAGCGTTTATAATTTGTAATAGGTGTTTGGTACTTCATACTTGTGATATTTGGTTCAGTTCCATCATCCACAATAAATAATAAATGATAAAGATTTTCAGCACAAGACACAAGTATCTTTTTTCTTTTCTTTTCCCCCTTTTGTCGCTGTGTGATTATTGTTATTGTCTATCGCCCGTGTGCTTTGTGCTTTGTAATTTGTAATCTGTAACATTTTGTGTTTATACTTTTACTGCACATTCACACACTGCAAAAAATGCCATTTATTATTTATTATTTGTACACATGATGATGAATGATAAATATCATCTAGTAAATATCTACACCAAGATCTATCATCAAAACATCAAAAACGGATAACGGATACTATCACTATTATTATTTTTAAGTATAAGTACAGAGTACACAAATAAAGCACATGACACACATAAAACAAACATGTAAAACAAACAGACTTGTGTACAGTGTACAGGGGAATAGAGAGAGAATCCACCGTATGATTTCCATTTCGATTACAAATATGAATGTGAATACGAATAGGATTTTTAGTATTATCGAGAGAGCTCATCAATAGTCAAAAGTCAAAACAAAGGAACCTTTCTTGAATCCTGAAGGAAAGTTCTCCTTAACTCCTTTTAAAGTTTGAGCATTGAAAAGATAATTTTCATTTCATTTCCAAGTCTCTCTCTCTCTCTCTCTCTGTATTTCTTCAGTGTGTAAAGTATAAAGTACAGAGTACAGTCCATTGTGAGTTATTTTGGTTTGACTAACTATGAATTTTACACATTGATATTTCTATTTCTGATTCATGTTTGTCCTCCGATGTTCAATCACGAATTACATTCTGTACACAAGCTTTAAGATACTTTTGTAACTTGTAATATATCAAATAAAATATACATATACATGCAGCATTCTTTAGCAAATATCTGTACTCTGTGCTCAATTCTGTAGTTTGATCATGTATCTTTGTACCTATCTCCACACATTTACTAATATACACGTTGAATTTAGATGTTAGATGTCAGAAAGCAAAAGCATGTGGCTTGCAAATTGCAAAGGTTTTTTCTTAAAATATATTAAACTCGTAGTCTTCCAACTTCCAACGTCCAACTTTCAATACAAGACAAAAGTTTAGCCGTGGTTTTTAAAAGAGTTGGCATTCTGAATTTTGCATGTGTACAAGATATTTTTCTGTGTGGACTTGAGATTTGAGATTTGAGTCTTGAGTTGTGTGAATGATGACTATATAATACATAATATTGCGTGTAATTTTTCTATATAAAGTTGTCTGACGGACTCTTGTTGACTGGTGACTGGTAATATTTGAGATTTGAGATGCCCATGGTGATGTTTGATAGTTTTCTACTATAATATACACAAGACACAAGGTACGATATTATGAGAGTATACTGAATAGTAATGATATTATATATTATGCATCTCGTATCTCGTTGCTGTGTGCTCTGTGTGACTTGACGTGTGTGATGAAAATTTATCCACATTAAAAATCCAACTAGAGATAATCATGACTAATGATTGTCCAAATAAGTCAATAGGAATGGAAAACCAAAACGAAAATGAAAACGTAATGATTCGAGTTTGGATTGAATTGCATACAATATACAATATAAAAAGTATGATCGTGTATTATAATGATGAAAAACATAATGTGGGACATGGTGCCTCAACATAACATAACATAACTACATTAGCTTTACACACATCTTAATTGTCCTTATTAATTACTGCATTCTCTTACTTGTTAGATCTCATCCTCAGTTCACTAACTATGGCATGGCTAAAGAGAGTAGAGAAATTCATGTGCATGGCGTATGCCATAATTTGTGTTTTGTAATTTGTAATGCATTCTGAGAATTTCTATCTATTTTATTTTATATGGAAAAAGAACAAGAACTGACAAAATGCACACTGCAAAAATCTGTGATTCCTCATTATTATTATTATTATGTATGAAACTTTGTTATGAAACATTTAATCATTTTTTCCTGGAGGAATTCCTTAAACTCCTTTTCTGTGTTCTGTGTCATACATCATACAGAATACAGAGAACAGAGAACATAGAGCTTGAGATTTTCAAGAAAAGTACCATAAAAATACCTGTTTCATTCATCCAAAATCCAAAAGTATCAAGTATCAAGTGACACATGCTGATTTAGAATTTACTATTTAGAATTTAGAATGTACAAAAATGTAAGACAACGTTCCTTTGGCTTGGTTTTGTTTGGAGGGGTAAAAAAAACGTTTCTATTGGAAATCTACCAAGGACAAAACTCAAAGCTCAAAACTCAAAACTGTACTCAAGTCTCTTACATCTTGCATGTATTTTGTAGTGACAAGGACGGTGTCACTATATATGGATCGAACTGTTTATAATAAAATTCTATTGACTTGCCCAATGACAAAAAGATGATATAATGAAATGACACAGAAAATGTCTGTCTCTCTCTCTCTCTTTCCCCCTTTTCAAGCCCTATCTTAATATCACCAACTGTTCTCTTACAACTTACAACTTTTGCATGTACAGTCACTCAATTCTCTCTCCATTTTACAAGATACAAGAGAACACAAAATACAAAATACAAAGAAATGGCAATAGATTTAACTATGCACAGCTAATAAACGACATCTTGTTATATTTTCATAAATAAATAAATACACAACTTTTTATACTTTTTACAACTTGGTAATCCCAGTGATATTCATTATTCATTGTAGTCATAAAAAGATGAAAAACATTGTTGAAGCTTGTTCTACAAAAATGATAATTGAATCTACATGGAATTAAATCAAATGAATGACATATTCTTTATTCTTGCATCTTGTACAATGTATGCACATATGTAAATGTGATTAAAGATTAAAGTCCTAATATTCTTGTTTGCAGTTTACAGCATAAAGTATAAAGTATAATAATATTATAATAGTGTAAAGTGTAATTATCCGTCATAATCCGCTTATCTCTGTTTATTATGATCTTGGATCTTGAATTGGAATTTGGAATTCATAAATGTTTAGTTTGTATAGTTGGCACATTTGCGAAAAGTATGCTAAATTCCATCGTAAATTACTCATCAAATCTTCTTAAATTGTATCACCTCCGTCAAATCTCAGATCTTCAGTGTGTTTGAATTTTTAATTTGAAATTTTTAATCTAACATCTAAAATCTAACTAAAGAATCTTCATTGAATGCTAACTAGAAAAATTATAGCCAAATTCATATGTCATATATATTCGTATCTGTGTAGCTGGTAGTAATTGGAGATTGGGAATCTTCTCTTTAGTTGTCAAAAGCTTTTTTACTCTTTTTATTTACCTTCTCTTTCATCCCTCTTGAAATATGAAATGTAAAATATAATGATGAATCAAATACTAAATCCACCGTCCTCAGTCCACAGTCCATAGTAAAAATAATAATCAGTGCAGAATAAATAAATAAACAAAGACTCAAAATTCAACAGGTGAGCTGTAGATTTTTTATACAGATAACAGATAAATAATAAATAGATTGCATATTATTGCATACAATTTATGTACAATGTAGCTTGTACTTAAAAAGTATTACGTCTTTTCATTCATCACAGAACACAGCACAGTGCACAGTGCACAACGCATAAACATAAACATTTACTTTACCATTTAGGGCATATTTAAACTGACAGTATTTTTTTTGCATACATGTAGACATGCATACCTGCATCAAATGAAAATGTAAACACATGACATCCAACATCCAACAAAAATCTACGGTGTACACTGTACAGACTACACACACGTTTTTGAATCATTCATAATTTTACAATTATTATTATTACTGTTCTAGTACTATTTTGCTTCTCTGTGTCTAATACAAACTTGATTTTTCCCTGATTTTCTTTGCATGGTTTTCATCCCGTTTCGTTTTACTTTTTACTTTACATAACAAGAGAAAGATGAAAAACAAAACGAAATACCAATACCAGGATTTTAGTTAGTAATAAATGATAAATGAAAAAAGTCCCTTTAAAAAAAATTGATACAAGGTTCAACTTTTCATACCTGTGAATTGTAAAAGTGTAAAGTTTGTTGTACTATTATATTACATAGCACATAGCATTGGTCATTGATAATTCATGGTACTGTGTAAATTGTACATTAGTGTACTTTGAAATTTCAAATATATTGCCTTTAAAACATAAATCTGTATCCATACATTTGCATAATATGTAATGTGTAACGTACATGTATATTGTATATTGTCCATTTCATGTATAGGAAGTCGTAAACAGTGCAGAAACACGTACATTTGCATATTTACATCTTCCATTTCGTTAACTTTACATGGATCATGATTCTTTGATGAAAGATGAAACACTTGAGACTTGAGACTGTAGAGACTCGAGATTTAAGATTTGAGATTTGAGAGTCATTCAGAGAATGCCCTTATAATGACAGTCAACAGTGATGAAAAATCAAACAGACGAAAGACGATAGACGAAATGAAACAAGCTCATCTCTTGTCTCTCCGTCTTGAGTCTTGAGCTGATTTCAAGAGACATTTTTTATAATGTGATTCTTCCATATTCGTGGGTACAGTATAGATTATAGACATATAATTTGATACTTGATACTTGATAGATAGATGAAAAGATATGGAATATTATGTGGACTGTAGACGGAGAAAGAAAATGAACGGGAAAATTCAAGTACCTATCCTTTGAAATTTTTATTACAACAACTTGACAGTTCAACCAAAAAATTTTCACGTGTAGCAAAAAGTACAAGTCCCAACGCAAACCAAATCACTTATTTAATAAACTTTGTTGGTTATATCAATGGTTATACAATGGCTATTGACTACATAATAATGCATTATAATGGGAATCGTACATACAAATATTATATAAGAAAACTCTCTACTCTAAACTCAACTCTAAAGTCTAGAGTCTAAACTCAAAGCTTAATCGTTGTGCAAAGTGTAGGCTGGAAATTTGGCCATAGAATAAATTTTGATATCCAGAGTCAATAATCTAGAGTTTAAACTTTAGAGTTTTCGATAATAATGCTCAATGCTCAACGTTCAATACTCAAGAAGAGTGAATAGCAATATTATTATTATTATTATTGCTTGAGTATCATCATATTAATACAAAATTTATTACAATGTATTGTATTTTCTATTTTGTGTCGAGTGGAGAGTTTAGAGGGTAGACAAAGAACAGAAAAGCGAATGTAGGTGCTCACACAAAACAAAACTAATAGACGAGAGATGAGTGACGAGGCATCATCATCATAAAGCGTACAAAGTTCATTTCATCTCTTTAAAATCAAGAATCAAGAATCAAGATGAAAATGAAACTGAAATATTGAAATCGATGCCAGAATGTTGTAAATTATGAATTGTGGAAATGTATATTGTATATTATGGATTTAATATGATTGTACACAATATTATTATTGTAGATATTGTTTAGTTTCACTTTTCACTATTTACTTTTGATTGTTGCTAGATTATAGATTTTCGTTTCCCTTTTTCCTTTTCCCCTACATCAAGCATCAAGCTTCAAACTCATCACTCATCGGTCTCATCCTATTTTACATAAGTTATGATGACGTTTTAGTATTTTGTTTCTTGGTTTCTTAGTTTTTTATATGATACACAATGAGGCAAAAGGGATCTGATCAAAATTCTTTGCAACATGAGAATGGAAAAGATTGACTTTTGTCTATATTCTGTATTTTCATTTCCCTTAAAACTTAAAACTATCTATTCAAACATTCAACATTTAAACACATGCTTGTGACTTGTGAGCTCGTTTCTTTTATTTCATTAAAACTCCAAGCTCAAAACTCAAAACATTCACAAAAAGAGAAAGAAGACGAAGACTGAGGAGACGAACAAAAAACTCAAAAAACCCTTCTGGTGATGTACAAAGTACAAACATGTGACAAAAAAAAATCTTCATGTAAAATCTGACAGCAATAAAATCCCTGTCCAGTTTGAATGTAATACTTTCTTTATACATAATACTTTATACGTAATACAAAATATGTATAATGTAAGTACGTAGATAAAGTAAGTGCAAAGTGCACTGATATAGATTATAAATTATAAAATGCATACGGGGTGATATGCGTAAAATATATAAAAATGTAAAGGTACAAAAGTAAAATGATTCCCACAATCCACAATCAAAAATCTTCACTCTCCATCTCTGACTCAACACAGACTACAGACTACAGACAGATAGTCGTGATAAAATTGTTAAACTAGAAGAGGTACAACTAAATGCTCTATATTATATTATGTGTGATGTTATATTGCTCACACATATTTATTTTGTCTCGTTTTATTAACCGGGGCCTCACAAATAACAACTCTTAACATCTTTTCAATCTTGAAAATCTTTAGGTATTTTGTACTTGGTACTTGGTATTTTTGCCTGTGGATCTTGAAATTGAAATTGAAACACACTCAAGTTTTATAACAATGTGTCACTTTCTTTGTAATAGTCATAATATTATTTCATTTTACTTCATGTAGTTACTTTTTACCTCATACTTGACTCGAATGTGTAAAGAGTAAAGAGTAAAGCGTGTGTGTATTTTTACAACATTTTCAGGTGTTAAAAGTAAGAAGAGGCTGACAAGATGAAAAAGAAACAAAAAGTGAGGAAAAACTTCTTGGAAATCTCACAAATGTAATATTAAATATATGTATGTAACACATTATGGATTATGAATGTTTACACGACAAAATAAAATTACATCACAAGAAGCACAAAATAATAAAAATAAGAATATTCAGAAATATTATTACGTGTTATGATGTGTGTCAGAGCGGATTTTCTGAGCCCTCAAATACTAAAGTCTCAAGTCTAAAGTAACAAAATACTTGTGACTTGTGAATATTCTCATAATAAAATTTATGAAAAATAAATAAAAGTTTTCCAGGTCAAGCCTCATATCTATTTATGTATGTGTTGTTTGTTGTTTGTTTTGTTTCCTTTTTTATTTAATTTGAAGAAAAAAAATCAAAGAAAACCAATGCAGATGCCGATGTCGATGGAAAGTTTACAAATCTCTACCATTTAAAAAGTACAAGTGAGCCTAAATGAGAAATTGGGGAAATTGGGAAAATGACAAAAATTCTTATACACACACTGATAAAAACAACTCTAAAACGACATTAAACACTAATCATGATTTTGTTTGTGTGTAAAATGTCAAATTTATGTAAAATACTCTTTTATGGCGTAAGATGAGTATGCTTTAAACTATTATAAATTGTAAATTGCGATGCACACTAATTCTATAAATGAACGTATGTACAATAGATAATAGAGATGCAAATGAAAATCTACATGAAAAGTAAAAGATACATACCTTTTATATTGTAGATTGTAGAACATATATTTATAGCATCCAGGGGTTCTTCTACTCTGTTTACAATGACAATGATATTCAGTTCCTTTTGCGTATTTAGTTTTGCTCTGATGACTTTTCCTCTTGAATCTTGAATATATATATTTAACAAGGCAAGAAAAACAAAAAAAGATCCACGAAACAAATCAACAAGCAGCTGTGCTTTGTTTTTAGCCGTACTTGTGTATTTTGGATTTTGTATATTTAAAAGTAAAAAAAAAGTAAAACCAAAACCAAACTTAAAAACGAATATTGTAAATTGTACATCACACACTTTTTTCAACTTTTGAAGAATGAAACAACGACATCGACGACAGATATTTAAAAGAGATTGTCAACGTTATTGGTAATATTATTTGACAGGCACAAATATAAATGTCAGTGTGATATGTGATATCTGTAGATTTTGGTACAAATTATTGTACCAGTCGCCTACACTTTTCCTCACGAATGTTTGTTTTGTATTTTGTATTTCACTACATGCACTTTTCAGTAATTGATGCAATGTGAGCACAAGAGTATTTTGTGTATTCTGTGTATTCTGTACTATTATGGAGATAATATGTTAATTTGTTTCTTGAATGATTTTCATTGAAGGTTTCTTGTTTCTTGTGTCAATTTAGTTTGTTCACATGTACATATTTATTGATGAAGATACTATTATGTCACTATAATCGTAAATAGTAATCGTAGTCGTTTAACTTTTAACTTTCAAGCACAACAACAATCAACAGTAATAATAATAACAATAATAACAACTACAACAAATACCAATTACAGATATTATTATACATGAGATGTTTAACTTGACATTTGACGAGTAACTTTGGTCAATTTTTATCAGTGTAAATAATACTAAAATAATTATTCACTTTTTCACTTATTCACAAATAATAATAATTATTATTCACAGGGAATTTCCCGAGTTTATATTTAAAAATCCACTTTTGATCTTGAATCTTGACTCTTGAGTTAACTTCACTTTATATTGTATTTAAAAAAACGGAAGAGATTGTCAGGACTGTGATTCTTGATTCTTGTCCAGATCCAAAAGAAAGGATAAAGTTTATTTATTGTTTATTGTACAAATTGATGAATGGGATTATGCGTGCGTGTCGATGACAGAGTGACAACAACAAGAACCAGGAGTTCATTCGTTCTTTATTCTTGATTCTTGATTCTTAATACTTGATTCTTGATCACAGAGTCAAATTGAACTATTTCCTTGATCAGATGAGAAAAGAGGAGAACTGGGGAGGAAATTTTTACATTTTTCCTATATGTTTATTTGATGGTGTGGCTGAGATGCGGAATACTGAACGATATACCGGCAGAGCAGAGTTAGTATGAAACTCTAGAGTCTAGAGTAACAATAAGAACAGGTAGGAAAAAGGGTTTCTCCTCTCTCTGTTTCTGTACGCTGTATCTCCTCATTCCTTTTAACTTCTAATATACACTACAACATTCACTGTGTACACTGTACACCACACATGCATAGCATTCAACGACGTAGATAGATAGATAGACTCAACCAATTACCTCCCCTTGAGCATTGTGAGCAGCAAGCACTTTTCATATTCACTGTTCACTATACATTTAACAACTCCTTTGGAAAATAACATGTAGAAAAAAGGTATCAAGAAGATGAATACCTGTGTATTGTGTACTGTGTACAACTTACGAAGAAGAAGAGGAAAATCAAAAGCACCTCTCAGTTCTCAGTTTGCATTCTGCACATACAGCATACAGTCTATGGTGTCTCGAGTCTTGAGTCTCAAGTCGAGAGTTTGGAGTTTAGAGTTTAGATCTGCTGGATCTCTTTGGAGATTTTTTGGTACCCGTAGTTATAAAGTTGATGGGCTTCTTCTTCTTACTTCTTGCCTTGTTTTTCATCATCTTATTCCTCTTCATTTTCTTCTTTTTCCTCCTCTTCCTCTTCTTCCTCTGCTTTTCATTCTGCACTACCTTCACGTAACACGTACTCAGTATACATGCAGTATGAAGTATGCATCATCTAGCATCTAATCCTTATGTAGAATTTAATGTATGCAAATACACATCGATACACTGATTTTTGTACAATATTATACAATATATTATTATACTTTATATACATATCATCCACTTGACTAGCTCATCTATACATATTACACATTACATATTGTCTTTTACTTTTTCATCTCTAACCTCTTTTCTCTGTTGTGTTGGTCTCTCTTCCTATAATATGTATAATTTCACTCCATAATACTACCCCTTTTCTCCTCTCATCCATTTTCCTTCTATTTTATCTACATATACTTTTATACTTACACTGTTCAACATGTACATCATCTTTTACACAAGGAAACAAGCATCGTGTAACGATTGTATGTATGGAGTATAGAGACTCATTTGTTATAATTGCAACTCTTTGAGATTAGGGAAGAACAAGAAACAAGAGGATGAGGAAAAGAGAACTTTTTTTCCATAATACTACCACTTGTTGCAGTATTGTGTATTATGTATGATGTAGAATGTAGAGTTGTAATGTTGCACATTACAAATTACAGTCAGTAATTTTTACAGAGAGAGATACAAGGAGATACTTATAAACGGACACAAATGGCAAATGGACGCATACATCATGATCTTGAATCATCTTAAAATCCTTAAATCTAAACCCACACTTGCATTTGTATCTCTTGTGGATCTTGTATCTATACCCTTGATCCTTTTGATGTTTCATGTTTGATGTATCGACTGAACACACACCTTTTTCACATCTTTAAAAGACAATGACTGAAAAGAAACGTTGGACATTGAACATTGAACACTGACTCTGACTCTGGCACTGAGTAATATATTATGTGTATTATATTATACCTAATCATTCAACTCCTTTAAAACACAAGATTTTATTGAGTACTTCTGGAGTATGTAGATAAAGATATAATACGCATATTGTGAATAATTTACTAGCAAATTTGATATAGTTTTAAATTGGACGTTTATCATTGAATGATCCTTATCCACAATATCCTTATTTTATCTTTGAGACAAATACAAATACACACAACATACAAACAAAACTTACTGAAATTATCTCCAATTCTCATTTGAATTTTTGATCATTCAAGATTACTCCTGTTACGATTAACGATTAAGAATTAAGACTAGTGTAAAATATAAGTAGTAAGTAGCAAAGAATAATAATAAAACTAACAACTTTATATCCTGTTTTACCTTAAAAAATCCATCTAAGAACATCATGGACATGGACAATAACAACTTTTATAATATTTGTTACTCATTTTATGACAATTATTATTGTCATAAAAACTCATGAGCATAATAATAATAATAATAATAATAGTGAGACAATAAAAATATTTGTATAACGACTGTGTACTCTGAAACAGTTTTATAAAAAATTATACTTTACATTGTTGAGGAATCATAATATTATTATTACACATGTATTTACATATGTTGTAGAGACAGGAGAGAAGAGTAATAAAAACTTGAGATGAAAGATTCCAAACCGAATCTAAATAACTATACAATACTCCATACATGCGGGGGTAATTCATCTTTTTATTGAAGGTAAACGTCAGTAAAGTTATGACATATTACTTATTGATAGACTATAGATTTGCTGCTGAGGAACAATTCAAGTTCGTGTATATTATATAAAATATACAAAAGAAATTGAAGCATCAACCAAAGTTAGTCGTTGAGACTTGAAACCGTGGCCATATCTTGACCATATTGGTTATGTCATGGATAATGGCAAAATGGAGGACATTGAACAAAGTTGACAAGTGGTTGTGCGTCATACATCATAGATCGGCTATTTTTAATTTCCAAGCATGTGTACAATGTAAATTATTGTATTTATTATTCATTGAAAGGGAAAATGTCAAATAAGAATAACAATAGTTGAAAATAAAATGCCATGTGACAAAAGTAACAATATAAAATTGTCATTTTTTATGCGCGCACAACTGAAGCAAAAGTGAGGAAAGAGAAATACAGCACACTTCTGTGTATAGTATATACTGTCTTAAAAACCTTCTCCGAAATGTAATCGTCAAACCGTAAATTATTAATACAACTCAAAATAATAGATAATAGTGATCCTCTGTAACTCAAACGAAAAAAAAACTGAGCACACATTTTGTAATTTCTAACTTGTAACCCATCAGTGGTTTACATTTTACATAATTTGACACCTTCCTTTCATTATTTCTAACTTCTATTTTAATGCATATCATAATTTTGAAGCCTGTACAATGTACATTATAAGTACATTGCAAAACAGCCATTTTTTTTTTACTTTATATTGATATTGACAGGTTAAAGCTGTTGATTGGCTTCAATGTGCTCAATAACTTGCTGATGAAGTGTGTAACACTGTAACACAGAGTACATTACTACATGACACATTACTTTTTCCAATGCATAACATAAGACCTCTATTATCGCTCTAACTTTTTTTTAAGGATATAATAATCTTTGTAAGTAGCAGAATAAAAAAAATGATGGTCCTTAGAATGGATTTCTTATTTCTTGTGCTTGAGTACTGCACACATGATAATATGCAATATATTATATTATGTACACACAATTAAACACAATGTTGTGCATAACAAGCGTTGATTGTGGACTGAAGAGTTTTGCTTGAGGTTTGTTAAAACTTTGACACTTAAAAGCTTCAAAATATAAGTTAAGTGGTCTATGCTTTATTAGGATAGATCAATCCGCCTGTAAGTGTTTTCGTCACATTAAAAGAGACCATAAGAATATGATTTCGAAAAAAAAATACTACTGCTACTGGTGATGAGGGGAACCTCATAAAAACCCAAAGAACAATTAACATCTAAACCTTGTGATTATACTCGACAGAAAAAAAAGAAGGAAAATGTACATGTACAGATGTACATACATTCTAATTTACGCCTCTAAAAAATTATGGAACCTGAAATTCCGGAAATCCGTTGAAACAAATGAAGATTTTTTTTCAAAAAAAATGTACAAGTGCATTTAAATACTATGCAGAAATCGGAACCTATGTAAATGAAAACTTTTTTCTCTTTTCGTACATAATAAAATCGACAAGTCCTTCAATCCTTCATTATTCACCACACTAGGACGATACACAAAAAAAACTTTACAACTTTTACTTTTCATTCATAATTTTCTGCATCTGCAATCTGCAAAATGCATGCAGTGTACTTATTAGTATTATGTGTAAAAATGAATGAAGGATATTTTCTTCTCTATAGAATCAAGTACATAAGTAAAAGAGTAAGAGTTTCAAATTGACCAATATTTACATAAAATATTCACTTGACCTTTCAAATCCGAATTAGGTTTAGGTTTCTATATTATAGCCTAATAACTCATTATATATGATGCACGTTCTCCTTATAGTAAATAGTATATTATTATTATTACCTACTACATAAAAATGTTATGTGGTTTACTGTAGGCGACTTCATGTAATAATCATGATCTTTTCTCACACATGGAAAATGCCTATAGTGTGTATGGAATATTAACTCATTTTTATTTACACACAATACGTACTTGAATGCATTGTATTTAGCGTATTTAGTATAGGTAATAAAATAATACTAAAATACTTCAAAAGTAAATAATTATAGGTAAACTGATTTTAATGAGAACTTAAAACTAATATTTTGTAAAAAATGATGAACCTTTAAGAAAAATAAAACTGATTTTATAGTTGTGCACAATGCTAAGTATTAGAGTATTTTATATTATTGTTGCTATTTACTATATTTACGATAGCTCAAAGCCATGTGTTTATACTTACATTTAGCATTAGTATAATATAATTTTTTTTTTTTTCTTCTCTCTACCTACTACCAGTTACAAATGACCATCGTAAAAATTAGTATGTATCAAGTCATTCATGAATCTCGCCCAAGCACTTTTCCTATACAAGAATGCCATATGTCCTAAAAATTTCAGAGGATGGTAAAGGAAGCAAGGTCATTTTATCCAAAATTGAAAACAATTCAAGATTAAAAAAAAAATAATTCAAACACACATGATGTGTACATATTATGCAGTATGCACAAGTAAAAGTATTTTGTTATATAACATCAAAGAGTAATAAACACTATATAAAACAATGTATTATAATCAGTTACAAAAAAACGAGAGTGTGTAGTAAAAGTCGCCTACAACACTTTTTTAAACGATTGATGGTAAGACATAATATCTGATTATCCATACGCGGATATATGCCTGCATAATATAATAGTTTTATAATGTGATAATCATAATAAATATACAACATGCATGTATGAAAAAAATTTGACCTGTCCTTCATTCTTCAACCCACAACAAGAGATAAGTAAACTATGTGACAATTCTGTATAGTATATTATTATATTTACTTTTCCTTTTACTATAATGGCTTCAAAATAAATAGTTTACTGTTGCTAATGTATAAAATATATATGACCTATTTCAGTTGAAAAAATACTGTATGATTTTATACTATTTCAAAAATAAAAGGGTTTAATCAGTTATGCATACTTCCACTAGTTTTAAATAATGGTATAATTTCCCCTATAATACAATATAATAATTATATTGTACTAAAAACAATCAGCATCATCTACCAGTTTCAATTTAGAGTTTATCATTAATAAAATTATTATAATAATAATAATGTTATGAGTAATCTTTGAAATTCCATGTGTTCAATTGTCATTCTGTATAATATAGGAAAAAAAACGTGTTAGTTTCATGCTCAAAATCAAAGGTATAGAGACATCTAGGGAGAACTCATTCAACTACAATTTCAAAGATTCATGGTCTGAGTTCGAGGAACAAAAAGCTCATGAATATCCCTCCAACACTTGTTACTAAAATATTATAATGGCCTTTAAATCTATTAGTCAAACTAATACTCTACAATAGATAAAAAATAAAATGTTTCAAGATAAGAAAGAAACACGTACTTACTTACTAGTATTAACTATAATCTATCTATGAACTTCAATGTGCTCAATAAAAATGACTGTACAAACATACACGGCATAATATGTTTCTATTTTTTTTTTGGATTCTTTTGACCATTTTTTCTTATTTTTTTTTTATTATTATTGTTTGTAATAATAAAAATTATTATATAACATTAGGTCAGTTATATATAATAATATATATATATGAAACATTGTTCATAAAATATGTTAAAATTAGTTATATTACAAACTAAGCCTTGCTTTCCTGGACCTTGATGTATTCCAATACCTGGTCTCGAGCGGGTGAATCGGCACCAAAGTCCTAAAAAAAAGGAGAAGAAAAAACACAATTGATTAGGGAATGAAATGAAAGAATTTTAGTTATTACATACCAATACAAATATTCTATAGATAATTATTATTTATATTTTTATAATCCCTAATTTGTACAAAAATGTAAAATGAATTTTAACTAAAATACAATTCAACCAAGAAGTACATATAAGAACTAGAGAGCTAATTAGTATCTTTATGGTATTTCAACTATGTTAAATAGCCTACTTATTTACTTAACCATTTATTTAATATTTGTTTAAAATGATAATAATTCTTTAAATACCTTAATGACAACACAGGAGCAACGGACGACCTTTCTAGCTTTGCCTTCCTTATCGATCTTACATAGACCAGCCCATTCTCCTAATTTCTTATTGTTGTCTACCCTCAAGAGCGGGATGTTGTGCTCGGTGCATAAAGCAATAACCAATTTCTTGTACATTGCTTCATCACAATCTTCTGCAAGGACACACATCAAAGCTTGACGTCTATACAACAAATAAAAAAATATAGAACAAAATTAATATAATATTTGCAATGCAATGATCATTTTAAAAAAAAGAAAAAAGAAGCCACATGGTTCAAAAATTTTTATAATCATTATTTTATTTTAATATAAAACGGAGTTTCATCAGTCCAGGACATTTCCGCAGGGTTGAGGGGGTAACTCCTCTTTAGGAAGAGGGATGCCTGACAATACTCATCATCGAAACTCTTTTACATTATACTAAAATGTATTTCTATAGTTCTTTTTTCTTTCCAGATTTTTTTTAAAAAAATACCAAATACTACTACTATAAAATAAATACTTTTTTTTATTTTAATGAATCTTACTTGTCAAGAGCTTTGACTGCTTCGTGTAATCCCCTAGAAAGACCATCATTAATGAGGGCTAATTTAAGAACTTCTTGTAATGCT
>JABASP010002275.1:0-21379 GCA_019776565.1 Sminthurinus signatus | reverse complement strand
TTACTGAGGGCCTTTTGCACCACATCAACTTTTCATGTGTATTTTTCTGTGGACCGTCAGGATTTGTTGATTTCTCGATTTTGGCTTGCCATCCTCCCTCTATAGTATTTGTACTCTATGCATTAGTCTGAATTGTGAATATTGTGAATATTGTGAATTCCTCGTCCTCGTGTCAGTGGGATTACAAATTACAAGAAGCTGCCCACGCGACGCTGCATCCTCCATTACACAATACACAATATACGTTACACAATCTTTAATCCATCTCGAAATCGAAATTCTCGATTCTCGAATCTTCCAGGGTTCAGAAGGCTGTGGACAAATTTGTATAAAGTATAAAGGATAAAATGTAGATTGTAATTAGTCATTATTTATTATATTGTGGACAACAATTATAGTTGTAAAGTTGTCTATAGTTGTAAGTATTTGTAGAGGAGGATTTTGGAGGTATTAAAATCAAAAATTAAAATGTGGGTCAAAATTGTGAGGACGGATGACTCATGAAATCCGAATTCCGAATGCTCAAATTTCTCAATGTTTAATGCTCACGACTCGAGACTGGAGAGCTGACTATACGGAATTTGGACTTTGGAATTTGGAGCCACGAAACTATTTATTATGCATGTAAAAGTTACAATTTAGTGAACTATAACTTATAACTGTAAACAAACAGTACAGTCAGAAATGAATGATGACTGACGAACGGGAGTTTTGGAGGTTTTTGCAAAATTACATTTCATTTCTGTTTTCTGTGTTAATCCCTATTCTCTGCAGTGCACAGTCTATGTGTTTAATGTGTAGACTGTAGGCTTAGCGAGCTTATGCATTCTGATCGGAGATCCGAGTTTGGAATTTGGAACTGTAGGCAAAAAGAGTAGTAAAATCCTACAAAGAAGAGTATACAGTATACGGCGTATTTGCACAGTGGAGATTTGCTAAACTATAAACTGCTAAATCCTACTTGTACACAAAACACAATACACAATTTACATGTAACACGTTTCCCTAGTTGAACTTTGTCTTTTCCTAGATGTGGAATTTGGAATTACAATTGAAATGAGATGTGATGTGGGAGAACGTGGAGCTGCATGAATTCAGCATTCAGTATTCAGTACTCTCCTGACTCTGTTCACAGCTTCTGAATTAAATTAATGTTACACAAAATGGTGAATGTTTTGTATTTTGTATTTTGTACTTTGTACTTTTCCACAAGTCGGGAAACTGTGTGTGTTTTGTGTTTTGTGTTTGTATTTTGTATTTTGTAGATATGTTTGGGGTTTGGGCGTTATGGCCTCTACTCATGTTTTCATAAAATGAGTAAGGCGTACAAGTACAGATTTGTATGAGTTGAGAATGGAGAATGGAGGACGGAGGAAGAGGAAGTATCTAATTTAATACCCGGGCCGGGTAAGTGCCATTTCATTCCACTCTGGTTGTGGTTCTGGTATCTGTTATGTCATGTCGTGTAGCTTTCACTGTAATACTGTAATGTATTCACTAGAAAAGGGACTAGGAATTCCAGATCCAAACTCCAGATGTTTAATTGATTTCTCCTTTGAATTAATAGAGCATTTAGTTAGTTCGACTGTGTACACTTGATTTGTCTTTTGTCCTTTCAATAGTCATTTTATATTCATATTCGTCTTCGTATTCGCCACTTCAATTGTACATTTATCTGGTACTTTAATAGATAGACGTTCTATGCTCTACTTTTGTAATAGAATGTAGAATGTACATTGTAAATTGTAGATTGTGCTTCTTTTTACTCTTTAAACAGTGGAGATTTCATCCTATTTGTCAATAAATTTGATTCATTCAAAATTCAAATTCAAACTGTACAAAGGCTTCACCAAAAGCCTTTCTTTTTCCATTCATTTATTGTCCTTGTTCAGCGTTCAATCCGCCTAAAACTCCGTACTTGGAAATATGATGTAAAATTCGAATGTCTTTATTCCCTATTATCTATTCTCTATTATGAATTATGGGTAGAGAAAACAGTTTTGTGGTTCATTTGTGGTTTGTGGTCGGCGGTTTCTCCTCATAATTCTCCTCGTGCTATTTGCTATTTATATTCACGTGACGTCCGTCGTTCATATAGAAAGATTGAAAGTTGAAAGATTGAAATTTATCATGTACGTAATAATTATTCCAGTTTACTCATTATTATTATTATTATTATTACAAATACTTGAAATTCTTGCCCTTTTCATTAACAAGGATTATTAATTATTAAGGATTTTGATTTGATTAAAAGCTATTTTTTTAAAGTTAAAAGTTAAAATAAAAAGGTTGGCTCAGACTCTAAACTATAGTTTTGGTTTTATTTTTTATTGAGGTAAATGAAAATGGAAGGAGAAAGTGGAAATTGGAGTAAATTTTTTTTTCGTCCTCCCCCTGTGTTTTTTTTTCAAGAGGACGGAAATGAAAATGAAAATAGAAATGGAATGGACCAACAGCCTAAAGCCTATAGTCAAGATTCAAGAGTCAAGAGCCAAGAGTCATCAGAAAAGAAAAGAAATTGGGAAAGAAAGTGGAGGAGAAAAGATGGAGAGCACAACATCATATAATATAATATAAAATATAAAGTAATACTGGGAACTGGGAAATGTAATAGAAGAGAACAGGAAGAGGGCCAGCAGCAGACTAAATTTCCCTTTATTTATTTCCAGTCCTGAGCCATGTGTCATAGTTAGCGTCACTTTGTCTTGGCTTGGCTTGTGCTGTTTCTTGTTTCTTGCTTTTGGAGTTTCGAGTGATTCGGGCGTGCTGTGCTCTGTGCTGTGTGTTATGTCCCTGATTTGCAGTTTCAGTTCTAGCTCCAGTTTTTCAGGGCATGAAGGCCAATGTCAGTGGTACTACTTTGTACTTGTACATTGTACAGTAATGACAGTACTTGAATCTTGAATCTTTTCCTTTGTACAATGTGTACTTTGTACTTTTGGTAAAATGCATAAAATACATGAAAAAGGGTAAGAAAAACAGAAGAAAGTTCAAGTCGGTTGTCCTTACTAATTTCATTATTGTGTGACGAGGACAAGAGTAAAGGAGTAAAAGAGGAGGATGAAGCATTATATTATATTATTACATACGTAGCATGATGATTCATGATGCATTATTGTTTCTGTTGTTTCTTGTTTCTTATTCCTCCTCCCGCAGCGAGACTGGACTGGAGTCTGGAGTCTCAAGACTCTTGTTATTTTTCTTACAAGTTTGAGATTACAAGAAAGAAATGACCTTTCACGTTACTTTACTCTTTACTCTTTTTGGTTTTCCTTTGTAAGTAACCAAAACCCAGAATTACGATTGTACTACTGCAAACGTTAAACTGTACTGAGAATGCGTTCGTATATTCCTCCCTGCACAATGTACAATGTACAACCTAGTTTAAAATTGAATTTGGTATTTCGCGTAAACTGTAAAATGTAAAAGAGGATGGAGCTGGAAATTCAATTGTGTTTCAAAATATTCTCATAATATTACATACATACATTTATGTATGACAAAAGCTCTTGCTTTTAGTTCTGTCTCTGGGTGACAATTGAGGGTTCTGATGCTTCTGTATTGTGTATGTATTTGCATGTGGGAAGGAAAAAGAATGAGCATGATAAATAATGTCCATGTGCTCACGGTTCATGATTTAGGATTTAGGATGTTTGACTCTTTTGCATAATACACAATACAACAACAAGTCAACTGTTTATGGTAATTTACAGCCCTCTCGTGTCAAATGTGAAATTTGTATGTGTAAATGTATAAATGAAGGATGTAGGAAAATGGAGAATATCAAGTGTCAACTTATCTGCATTAAATGTCAAATGTCAAATCATGACTCGTGAACTGAGTGTGAATCGGGGGAATAGAAAATACAGCGTATTTTTCATACTAGTATGGATAAATTTTTACTTTCCACCAGACATTAGAGACACAGTATAAAAAAGGATAGAGAAATAAATTTGAAACTTACCAGCACAGATTTGTCATATTTTCATAGTGGACTTTATTCATGGACTTTAGCGTGTTTATAAACCGATTTGCACAGTCATCCTACCAAATCAAATTAAATCAAATCAAATCCAAACCACAGTCATTTTAAAAGATTCAAGATTCAAGATTCAATAAGTTACAAATCAAAACTCAAAACAACAAAACATGTAGAATTATTATCAACTTTTTAATATGCTTACCCAGTAGACGGAAATTTTTCTGTAGCAGGCGGAGTGTTGAAGAAATTCCTCCCGAAATTTTTTATCACGACAAAGAAAATTAAATGCAACCAGGGCACCACGAACAGAATCCAGAATTTTTTGACGAGCTTCCTCTCCTAAACACCGCTGGGTCCAGCCCCTGACGCAAGCCATCCCGGTATCAAATGCTCTGCAAAACAACAACAAAATTATAACATAAATTATTAGTATAAATGAAATAAACGTACTAACAATAATTAATTCCGTATTTTCTGTAATTCCATTAGAAAAGGAGGAAAACACTCAGGATTCTAGATTCTAGACTTTAGACTGCAGACTCAATTCAAAATTCAAACCACATGAGAATAATAACTGCAAACAAATAATAAAATTGGATTTTGTACAGTATTATATATTACGTAATATTAGAATTAAAATGAAATGAATTTACAAAAAAACTATTTTAAATTCAATTCAATATCCAATATCCGACATCCGACATCTTACAAACTTGTTTTGCCTTTACACTTTGAAGTTTGAAGTTTCAAGTATAAATAGAAAGTATAAACAACAAATAGTGAATGAAAACAAAAACAAAAGCATTTCAAAAATGCACTGCACAATGAAAGCTTAAAAATAATAATCGTAATCAGAGATGATCACGAGTTAATAATAACTAATAACTAATAACAGCCTACAGAAAACAGATAACAGATAACACGTGTGGTTATTTGTTGTGGTCTGTTTTCCTGTTTTGTTTATTTCAACTGGGACCCGATCAAAGTGTACTTTTCATTAAAATCACCTTTTTAGCATTGTCATTGAAATGTACATGTCATTGTCTTTGTTTTCGTCTTTGCCATTGATTTTGATTTTGCTTTTGACTTTACCATTATCATAAAATGAAATGAACTTACAAATGAAAACAATAATAATAATAATACAGTGTGCCGCGTAGTCAGTTTGGTTCATCCACAGTGTAGCTTTTGTAGCGTGTAGCACATAGCAAAATCTAATTTAAACTCATTCTTTCCCCATTCGTACTCTATAAACTTTCTCTCCGACACTCGCTCTCTTCATTCACCGTCCGCTGTTCTCCATTCTCCATTCACTATTCGATGCTCACTGCTCGCCGTGTGGGTTGTGGATTGTGGACAGGCTATTCAAACCAAACTCCAAATCCAAAATCCACTGCGGTTGTTCCAGTCAGTCAGTTGAACTGAACTAAACGGAGTGGAGCGACCGTTCTGCCCGAACAATGATAATGATAATAAAACGAGTCGAGCTTCTTCTGTCTCTTTACCATTTACCATTTACCGCTCACCGTTCAATCCAAGATCCAACATCCAAAAGTTTCAATGTATTATGTATTACACCTATTGTAGATTGTAGATTGTAGATACATGTGTAAAAGTAGATGACATTAATTATCTGCGCTGGTCGTATAATAATAATAATAATACTAATAATAGTAATAAAATAATAGCCATGATAATACAGTGCAGATGATTCCCTGCTCCACATTATTATTATTCCATTCTACTTTTCTTTAGCACCTCCCGATTCCCAAATGACTACTCACAATTTCCCTTGTTTTAGTGTGTAGTTTGTAGTTTCCACTGTTCCTTCTACGTTCTTCATTCTACATCTACTGAGCTTTAAGTATTAAGTATTGAGTATTAAGCGTGTCAGTTACAGATATAAACTTTCTCCTTCCACAAGCTGTAGAATGTAGAATGTAGAACAAGTGGAAGAAAAAGTAACCAGATAAAAGATAAAAGTAAGAGCATCAGGAGTAAAACTAAAAGTTTCTTCTTTAGTTCCCGTTTGGTCTGGTTTGGTCTGGTCGAGTTTACATGTGTGTATAAAAGTATGAGTCTGAGTCTGAGTATGATTTTACACAGTCATAATTTATAAGTAATGGGCAATCCAGTCCAGAGTCCAGTATGGAATATGGAATATATTAATGTAGAAAATGAGGAGAAATGAGGAGAGTACATTGAAAAGTCTTTTATGAAACAACAGCGGAACAGAAGAAGAAATACTTGTTAAAAACTACTAAACTACGCATAATATATAAAGTATAAAATAAAGTTTGAGGAATGAGGTGCGCTTAAATCTAAAACATGTGCTTTCTCTTTCCAACTTCCAATGTGAACTTTTTATTCCTTCTTTCTAAAGTATCCGCTCGGCTCTTTCCTCTTTCCTCATTCCATTCTCTTTCTCTTTGTACTTTGCAATTTGTAAGCCTATTACCTCTATTATACATAAACGATTATGAGGAACTGAATTGAATTGAGAATTGTAATGATCATTGCCTAACACAATGTTATTGATGTATCTTATATTCTGTATAATATGAAGAGTATGGAGTATTTTGTACAATTATAATTTATGCATGTATTTCTCATACAGCATTGTGTGTAGTGTATAGTGTGTAAAATTCGTGTTGTGAATCTTAGTTTGAAAGTAGCTTTCAAAAATTACAGTTCCTGATTCACAGTTCACAGTATTGGAAAATTGGATCAAAAACCTTTATTTTCAAAGTACACTGTCTGAAGTCTAAAGTCTAAATAAATTATTATTCTTCCTTGGTACTCTACTCTGAACTCTACGGTGTGTCTACGAATTTTCTACAACTTTTTATCTATAATCTATAATATAATACTTAATTTTGTATCATCATCTCGTACTGAATTGAATTGAATTCATCTGCTTTATTATTTATTTAGAATGTGGATATTATTAGATTTTTGTTAGACTTTTATGAGAGTCTCTGTAATTAGTAATTATTATGCTTAAAGTTGTATGATCAATGATCAGTGATCAATAATCAATAGTCAATAGTTAAAAATGAGGAGGGAAGGTCAACTATTCAAAAATTCAAATGTATTTCGTACTTGTGTCAGTATTTAGTATGGAATATAGTCAATATTAATCAAAAGCAAGGACAGTTGTGCAACTCAAAACTATAGAATCAAGACTCAATAAGGTTCTCAGAAGTATTTTCACGTGCATTCAAATTCCATAGGATTCGTACGTCGTACGTATTCCACTTTCTACTTTCAATGGTTTTAGACCTTTGTATTTTTTCTGGAAACTTGTCCTGTCGATTCACGGAATTTACTGTACAATTCAAGTATATTGTACATGTTGTAGTTTACCATTCATCGTTTAGCCTTACAATAATAATAATAATACATAAAGGAGCATATTAATAAGGAGCAATAATGCATGAAGAATGGGATTTATAGGAATTTGTGCCGTTTGAGTTTTGAGTATTTTCTGCATGTAAAGTTTTTCCTCGGAACAGGATCATAATAATGATAATACTAGTATAGTGGGAAATATAATATGTAGACGGTATGTAGACAGTATGTAGACAGGTGCATTCCATGTTCCATTCGTTGCTTATATAATTTTGTGCTGCCTCATTCATTCATTCTTTCGTCATATTTGCATTCTGTACTGACAACTGAGTGAGTATTTCGACCTCAGGCGGATACATGTAATACTTTACATGTAACATGTAATATTGGAATATATTCTTCCGCTTTCATCTTTTCATTGCTTTTTTATATTTTCCCCAAAACTCTGGAGTTCTGAGTCCAAAGTCCGGAGCATCTCTGTACTCTTTGTACTCTTTACGCAATTCTATATAATGTCATAAAATTTAATACCTTTTGAACCTTGATCTACATCCTATTTTATGCATGACAGTTCAGTATTCAGTAGCAAAGTTTATGTTTTACATGTTCAATTTTCAAACTTGGTATTTGGTGTAGTCAAAGAGTATTATGTATTATAAATTATAAAGCTTCGGACTGTGTACTTTCCACACGCTATGAAATAGATGTAGGATATATTATTTATTATTAATGATTAAATAAAGAGACTGCATCATTCTTAAAAGACATTGAAAATACTATGAACTATGAGCTTTCCACAAAAGATTCCCTTTTACTCTTTTATTCTTTCCCCTGTAAATGATGTGAGTTGTCAGTTGTCGGGATTTCACCAACATTCTACGTTATTGATTATATTCATGATGAAATAGAGCAAAGTATTTTTTTATAACTATATTTTATTTTATACTATACTAAAGAAGTTATATTTTGCTTTTATTTATGAGCAAAATCCCCATATAATATTGTATTATGTACAGAGTTGTACATTGAAATTGGAAAGACGTGGCAAAAAGGAAGATGACTGGAATTCAAATTTAAATTCAAATTCTACTCTATATATTTATATTATTTACTCGTACTCTAGTCTCTAGTGCTCTAGTGGATATTCAATATGTTTAGAGTGGTGATGATGTTGCAATGAAGAAATGAGATTTTTCTCCTTTATATTTTATATTGCATAAGTATTTCATACATTTTCAAATAAAATCAAGATCCAAGATTCAAGATTGTTATCACAGTCAACATTCTTCAAATAAAGTACATAACACAAAATACAAAATACAGAGTATGAAATTTCAAAGGTATGATATTCTCAATTCTCAACTTTGTACTTTGTACGACCAGAGAATAAGGAATAAAGAATAAAATAATAAAAAGTGTGCTGACCTTAGTAAAAGAAAAAGGAAGAATAAGACGAAGAAATGATGAGTTAAAGGCATGTTCTCAAGTTACTCACAACTCATAACATGAGAAAAACACATCAAGCATCCGTATCTTTTCATCCCAGATTTGACTTGCGAAATTTATACAAAATACAAACACAAAAACTTTCCCCTGTAGACTTGTGAGATACCATGTGAATTTTTGGGAGTGAGCCAACTGTGAGCTCTGAATTCATCATACAATACAATACAGTACAAACAAAGTGGAAAGCACCTCTGATTTTTTCTTCAAATTCAAAATCAAATCAAGGTGAGAAACTGTGCACACGTATACAAAATACAAAATACAAACAGTCATTTGTAGTTTGTAGTGCTCAATTCTCAAATGACAACAACAACATTGACAACACAATACACACGAACAAACAACTTTCATCAACTTGAAGAAACAGCATCTCAAGTCTCAAATCTCAAGGTCAAACGAATAATACCTGTGTAATAATTTTGTACATGAATTTTGTCATTTTTTTACACGAGCTCTTCCTCACATAATTGAGTGTTTTAAGTCTGGAAATTGGAAATTTTCAAGAAAATGGAGATAAATTGGAGATAAATACATAGTACATTTGCAAGTAAAGAGTAAATAGTAAATACCTTTAACATCCTTCTTTGTACACAGGTATTTATTTATTTATTTACCATTTAATTTCCAATTTTCGGGACTTCTCAATATCCTCAATGGATTTGTTTGAGGAGAAAAGAGAAAACTAATAATAATAATATACCTACTTAAACGCCTAAATTATTCAAATCAATCTATGAGAATAAAAATTGTACACCGGATAAAAAGTAGATTATTTGAAATTTGAGGGGGTACAATTTCAAAGAAATTAGATTCGGTAGAAAATGGAAAAAACCTCAAACCACACACATGAAAATTAATCCCTACATTATTCATCATTGATCAGACACACCCACGTTTGTGGTTGTTAATTTTCCATTCAAGTAAAAAGTAAATTGTAACCCGTATCGGATGTTTGTGATAGTTGATAGTCACATTTTACATTTTTTTAGTCCCGAAAGATTTGAGACTTGAGAATTGAGTCTTCACAAAAGTTCAAATTATTATGAAATCTGTTCCGTTTTCTGTATAGTAACTTTCTTTGATTTCACCGGCCTCTCTCTCTTTCTCTAATAAGTAAAAAAATCTAAACGGATTAAATGTCACCTTTCCTCATTTGTTTTATAGTCCAAAATTCAATCGCATGGGAAATTAAAACAAATTACGAAAAACCCCAGTGATACCGAATACCGAATGAAAAATGAAACCATCAAGGGAAATGAAATAAAATTCTTTTTGTACAGTTGAGCTCTGGAGTCTGGAGATCTTTCACCTGTATTTAATTTCAATTAAAAGCTCGAGCCTCGGACTATTATGCTTAAATTGACGTAAATCCTAAAAATTATAATGATATTTTTTGTTTCCATTTCTCATATTCTTGTGTATTGTGTAACATGTAGATTTGTGTGGGGTGTATACTTTTTCATGTTTTAATTGCTTCTCCTCAAAATTATGCAAGTTGAGCAATTATTATTTTATGTAAGTTCTGAAGAAACACGGATCCACGTAATTTTGATCAAGTTGTATCCAAAAATAACAAAAAAAAAGGTTCAAGAATGTGGAAATTTTGGCACTGAATACTGATTACAAACAAGAGTTACATACATGTAAAATGTAAACTTTTTAACTATGAGATTTGGTTGTAAAAAGTAAAAAGTAAAATGTTACCAGTTTCCACATCAAACATCAACTATCAACAATCAAGTCAAATTATCAATTATTACAGCTGTTGGTGTTCCTTCTCTCTTTTCTTTTCTTTTCGTCTCTGCCTCTTCTTACTTCTTAATTTTCACTTGCTTTCATATTTCGTATTCATTCGTATTTTGTATTCGTATAGATAACAGGAAATATTTATTATCAGATGAGACCAAAACCCAGAATCCAGAATCCAAAGCTAAAAGTTAAACTACCAACTGATAAAAGATAAAACATTTTCAAATGTCAGACTCCATATCTGAGGTTCAAAATTCCACGAGTTTTACTTATCTACACATCCAACATCAGACATCAGCAGACTTTAGACTTTAGACACTTTAGGCCAGAGTCAAAGCCAGACGAAAAAAGTTCAAGTGGAAAAAGTATGGAATATTATTATAGAATTACCAAAGAGTGCCAAAAAAGTTTGAAAATTTATCGAGGATCAGTTCAAAACATTCCCTCATTTCAATTTTACTCTCCAATATACTAAAATACATAATATACATTTTACATGTGTATATCTCTCTAGTTTTTGATTCTACATTCTACATCTATACCGAATGTAAAATGTAAACTTAATATTATCTGCATTTATACGCAGAAAAATCTATGTAGAACATAGAAAATAGAAATGTATAGAAAATAGAAACTAGAAACGAGAGACTTTTGAAAATTTTAAATGGTAAAAAGTTTTTACGACTTGCAAGTTTTTATTCCAAGAAATAATTTTGAGCACAGTCAGAGTCAGGGAGTTGGAATCCGGATATTTATTTTATTAAAATGATGAGGATGATCAAGACTCAAGAAAATTAAAATCAAGAACCTTCTTCTTTTTGCTTCTGGTAGGTCAAATTTTGATCAAATTGAATAAATGTAAGTTATTAATTTAATTTAATTTAATCAAAATTATAATACATTATTTTAAATAATTTATGTATTATTATAAAAGAAATATATGGAGTTAAGAATTAACTCTTGTCTTTTGTCATCTCAAGTCTCAAGTTGAAACAAAATAATAAATGATACTAAAAAGTATGAGAAACTTGCACCTCGCACCCATGAATAAAAGATCTTGTAGATTAACATATTTAATAATAATAATAATTCAGCTGAAATGTGGTAAATATTAAAAAATGTTCTATTGTACAAACATAAAAAATGATAAAAAGGAAAACGAAACATCATCATCGCGTTTGGGTTCTCTCAAAAAAAAACTCAAAGGTCAACGGCAAAACCAAAAACAAAACTCGTCTCAAGAATTTCCTTTCACTTGATTAATATTTTGATGTGCACTGTGCACTGTTCACTGTTCTAGTAAAACATTTACGTTTTTTCTCTTGTATCTTTTGTATGTTTTGTAGTTGGTGAAACTCCAAATTCTTAAAATTCCCAGTATGATCATTGATCATATATCATGTTATATTACATATAGTACGTTCAAGGAATTTTTTGTCCGGTACAAAAAAAGTACACATTTAATGTTCTGTATTCACTGTTCCTCGTTCTTTGAGTTTTTGAGTATTTGACTAATATTGAAAATTTTTCCTCATTTTCCCTCATCCGTCCTACTGTCTGTTTTCTTTAAAGATAGAAGCTCTTTCAATATTATTTGATCTACATAAGTGGAAAGTGGAAAATTACAAATTTCTTTGACTATATAATATTATATCGTACATTTTACATTGTACATTGTACATGAATGTCAAATTATGTAGAAAACGTAGGTAGAATTTAGTATTGCATCATCCTCATCAACATAAATAAATATGTACGTATAATGTATAATGCTTTTATTATGCAGTGAAGAAAGTACAACATCTTTTGTATAGTATTATAAGATTTAAGAATGGAGCATCTAGAATCTAGATTGATAGCCAGTAGTCAGACAACGGACAAAAGTACGACGTGCAATGCAGAGATTTGACGACTACACACTATATATTATGCAATATACTATACATATATACATGAGCACTGAACACTGAACACCCTGTGAACCTGTCACATAATATGTCAATGTATTATTTTCTCCTGAAAGCATTTTCCAGTTTCCAGTAAAACTGTAAAAAGACTTATCAGACCATGAAAACATGTCAGACACTTGATACATAAAAATGAAATTGTGTGTGTCACATCTTCTTATTCTTCTTCTTCTTCTGCTACTTTCAACTTTCAACCCCGACAGAAACGGACAGAGAAAGAGAAAGGAATCTTTTTTCACTGGGACTTGAGAGTTTTCCTCCCAGTTGTTGAGAAACTGGTTCTGATTCTGAGTGTGATTCTGGATTCAGGATTCTGGATTCTAGAGAAAACAAGTTGGAAGTTGGAAGTTGGTTGAAACCAAGTACAAGTAACACGTAATACACATTATTATACAAAATATCTCTCTATTCTCTACACTGTACACTGTATACTGTATACTTTCATCGTTCATGTTGTTACTAGTACAATGATATTACCATTATTATTCAACATTCTACACCTATGAAGCTTCAAAAACTATTGACTATACCAAATAATAATAATGTTTATGTTCCCCATTTACCTGATCACCGTTCACTATTCATATGAAAAAGAAAAGGGAAAGAATTGATTCACTTTGTATTTTGTATTTCATAAATAATCAAGTGTCAAGCAAAATATAAATGTATAATGTATATTTTCATAACAATACATAACAATACATAATATATCATGTATCTCAACTTTAATGATACACACAGTAGTTAAAATTGAAACTTGAACCAAAAGTTTTGACAAGAAAAAAAAACTAAAATAAAAATAGAACTGAAAAGAAAATATAAGAACAGATTTCAGAGGACCTTTTAGTATTTTAGTATTCTTGTATTTTTGTATAGCAAACAAAAAATGACAAAAGGTTTAAGGTTTTATTTTAGAATTTCCAACACCAACACCGTCTCCGATTTCTGTTTTCTCCTTATACTTCTATTATTATTTTACATTCTACAAACTGCGAAAAAGGTAGATCATTTTTTACTGTGCAATATCTTTGTCATCTTCCATATTTGTGTAAAAATCAATTGTAGATTGCATTTGGACCGTGTAATGTATAAGATATAAGAATATAAAAAGATGAGGTTCTGTATTTTGGGTTCAATTTAAAAATTCAAATGTACATTTGAATTTACCTATTACTAACTTTTCGATTTTCTATGGAATCCTCTTTCCTTTTTCGTCCGGATTCAAAATAGGAAAGCTCCTATATTTGTATTCTACCGTTTATGATTTATGATATAGAAGCACAAAGCGTTTGTACAAACTATAAACTCAAGAAAACTATTATTATTATAAATTATAATATAATATTATAATAAAAATGATTTCCTTCAGCAAGGCTGCTCATACACATACATCAACCATCTTTTTCATAAGAAATATTATACATTGAATCCACAGATGCAGAAAATGATGTATACTCAAATCTCGAATTGAATCGAAACCCGAAAGTCGAATGATTAACCTTTTTTTCTCGGAACTTGCTGGAACTACTTACATTTTAATATAAAATCTAGTGAACAGTTAAACTTGAATAGAATTGAATTGACTTTGATTCTTGATTCTTGATGCTTGAAGAAAGCGGAAAATCCTTTTAATCTATCTTTGATCCTTGAACATTGGCATTTTGAATTGGTCAATACTCAATACTCAATACTTAATATTCAATTGAATGGTCAACAATGAAACAAATGAAAATATAAGTACCTCAAATTCTCTTGTGCTTTTTCCATGTACTTTAGACTTTTGACTTTGGTAGAATGGAGAAAGTTGAAGAGATGGAGAAGAGAATATTAAACATTGTTTGAGGAACGGATTAAATTTTCATGTTTATATTTTACATTGTACATTGTACATGAGTGCATATATCTGGATTTACAATTTGCATGTTTTGTTCATTTCCCTCAATTTTGCATTCTCAATCCTTGAAAGTCGAGTCAAGAGTCAAGTGTAGAAGAAATTTCATGGAAAAGTGTAACATGATCTTGAAGATTGGTTCACTGTTCACTGCTCATTGTTATTTGACGTCATAGTTTGTAGTTTGTTGTGTTTTGATATTTTACATCATTAAATTTCATGATCCGACCATGACATTTTAAAGAGGATCAGAGGCAGGAAAACAAAAGAAAATACAAAAAAAAACACTGTGAAAAAATGCCTTAAAAAAACTTTTTCTTCTGGTTCTCAAGTCTCAAGTCATGAAACATTCCGGCTGTTGAGCGGATGTGTGCTGTAAATTCATAAATATAAATATAAATAACTTTACGGCTCATGGCTCATGGTTCATGAATTATCGCGCTCCACACTTTACATATCCTTTCATACATTTTATGATCCATTTACAATTTACGATTATGAAATAATAATAATAATGTGTAATGGACCCAAGAAGAAATGACGGCATCAACATTTTTTTCCTTTCTAATTTTATAAACAGAAAATGAAGTCAAAACAAGTGCTAAATGCTTATATTTTCAGGGACGAAAGCTATTTGGATCATATTTGCCTCATGTTTCAGGTTTCAAAGCCAACTCTGGTGTGAAAACTCTGAGGGTGACTTTTCTCGTTCTGTCCTTCATTTTTATTTTTAATTCCAAAATATAAAATAAATATTTCATAATATTCTCATTCTTGTGCCATGAAATATGACATATGACCAATTTCAAAACTGAATCAATGTTTTCTGTTTCAATCAATTTTTAATAGAATATTACGTAAGCTGGACCATAGAGAAGACTAGAGAATCAAAAATTCAAAACCAAGAATGAAAAGTCAACTTTTTTTGCGCATGTTGACAGGAAACTTGGAACTGGAAATTCGAAGCTCACCTCGCACAACTTTTGTCTACAGCTTTTGTTTTGTCACATTCACATTCCATAAACTTTTTGTTCCTGATGAACCTTATTTATGTATGTATGTGAACGACAAACGGCGAAAGATGAAAGATGAAAGACCTCAAGTCTGAAAAAAGTTTTTTTTTTCACTAAAAGAAAAACTTTACTTGTCTAAAAGTCATGGAGAATGGAGAATGGACATATTAAAAGACAAGCAGACATCCTCGGGTTTCTGATTGTCAATGACAATAACAATAACAGCATGAAGCATGAAAAGCACGAACAATGAACAATGAGTCTCAAATCTCAAATGGAGACGTAGAAAGTAGAAAGTCTTCATTATTCATTCTGCCTCTCCTTTCTTTTGGCGCCCAAAACCCAAAACTCAACCGTATACTTTAAACTAGCTACAAAAAAATAACTTTTTCTTCCTGACCTATTTTCTCCATATTTTGCGATCAACATCAAAATAATACACAATATTTGGAGCATTGAGCAACAAATCCTCAATTCTCTGATCTGATAAGGTTGAAGCTCAGCTACATTTGTTCATCAGTCCAGTCCTACATGTAGAATATCTTTTCACTTTAATTTAAAGCCTCGCATTTGTTGTTTTGTAAACACTAAACACAGTTCAGCTGAGCTTAAAATCCATGTTGAATATTGGACATTGGACGTTGGACAACCTGTACTTGAAAACATGTGATTATTTACTCAGACGGTCGAGTGGAAAGAGGTAAACAAGGTTTTAATACTTTTGTACAAAAAGTACGTACTTTACGTTACGTTATGCTGTTTTGTTGTATATTGTACAAGTTTTAGACTTTTAGTTGAAAGTTTCGAGTTTTGAGTTTGGAGTTTTTGGGTAGTTCAAAGGAATGGCGAATTCATCCACTTTCTTCTTATTTACTTTCTCTGGTACATTTTCCATTGATTGTCGGTCTGGTTTGGCCTGTTTGTTTGTTTGTTTGTCCGGTAAAGCAAAAGCCAAGCCAAAACTACACATCTAGCTGACGACCGACGACCGTTTTAATCCCAGTTTTAACGTTCAATCCGGAATCCTGAGTAATATCAATAATCAATCGGTACACAAAACTCAAAACTCAAAATACTACAAACTACAAGTATTTATTAGCTGTGTTTTTAAATGCTAAAGCTTTCACACAAAGTATTTCAAAACGGTGAATAAATCTGTAAACTTCCAGTACTCATCAGTTTTAGTTTCAACAAGAGGCGTAGTTTGTAGTTATGATATTTTGTATTTTGTGACAAAATATCATATTTGACAGGGGCAGAAAATAGTAAAAAAAAGAGACCATTAAGAGTCAAAAGTATGTAGATCAAGGTATCGAGTATTTGTAACTGCGCATTATATTTTCTGCTCTTATCATCTCTGCAATAATATTATACAAATGAGATTGAGAATTGAGATTGAGGTTAAAGTTTAAGAAAGTTGATGTGAAAAAGAACATGTATAAAAATCTTCCAAAAAAAGTAAAAGTACAAAATACAAGATACAGAAAAGAAATCAAAATAAACTTATACTCAAGCTCATTCATTTACTTGTGTAAAGTTCATAAAGTAAAAAGAAGCTATAGATATGATATTTCCACACCAGCAAATGCAGAGGAGTAAAGATTAAATGTATGCCTAAATGATTTCTACATGAAGTAACATGAACTTTTTTCCGCAGAGAGAACTGGTGTGTGTGAGTGTGTGAGTGTGAAATCCGGTTTCCGGTGACTGTGAAAACCGGGTTGGTTTGATAAAAGGCTCAGAAACTGGAAATGATCATTTCTCAATGCTCAATCCTCAATGCTCAAACCAGAGCAGAATAGCTGAGTGAAACCATAATCTGCAAAATAATGATGACATTTCCACAAGTTTTTACTTCATACAAAAAATTTCCACATCTCCTTTCCAAATTCTAAATTTTGAATTACCCCGCTGTACAACCCACATTATAAGTACAAGTTGTTAAAAACTCATAAAGTTTAAAAAATGTTTTGCTCTAATTCATCATTCCTCATTCATACTTTGGATGTTGAGTTTTGACTTTGGACCATGTTTCCTAATTTAGAATTTAGCATGTATTAGTTTGACTAATGCTCGTCTTATGCACAGATTTAAGTCTACATACTACGTACATGGATTTTCCTCATGTTAAATGCTAGACCTTTGTATAAACTGGAGACTGGAGGAGGCTTCAGATTCCAGAGTTTAGAGCTCAGCGGATTTTAGGATCAAAATAAAAATAAACAGAAATAAAGTAAAATGAGCATAAAATCCTCATTTCCTGCCTTTACTGTCTTTTACGTATTCAGTATTTATGACTTGAAGCTTGAAATCAGAGTCAAATAGATAAAAGATAAAAGGTAAAATTGACGGTTTAATTTTTTGTTTCAAATACTCATCCTTGAAAAAAACAAAGTAAGTATTCACCATCCGGATTTGGATTCGGATTTTTACGTAATTTAGTGTTTAATTAAGCCGGATCTCATAATCTGATACGATTCTAGTTTCTAGATTTTAGATGTTATTTTTTGCTTCTTTTTGATCTTTTGATCCTTGATCCTCCAACTGATCTTTTAATAGACAAGCATGACTAGTTTAGCTTAGTTTAGTTTACTTTTCATGTTTCTTTCATGGTTCACCATTCTTTGTTCTTTGTAGCTCAAATTGTGAATTGTAACAAAAGACAAAAGGACGCCAGCCTATTTTATTCAATGTTATGAAAAAGGTACATTTTTAATTATATCTAATATCTAATTGACAATGGGAAAGAGTTGATCTTGACTCTTCATTTTGGGTTCTTGATCTTTTTGCTTCCGCATGAGCGGAGACTGCACGTGTCGGCGGAAGAGAAAGTGTGTCTCTTGTTCGTAGTTCTTAGTCCGTAGTTCGTAGTCCGTAGTTCTTAAAACTGGTTGGATGAACGGATAATGAGATAAATATACAATGTACACATTTTGTCAGTTGGAATATTTAATTCCAAAAACCTGTTTCCACCTGAAACTTTTGGAACTTGGAACAAAATCCATGTCTTTTGTCACTATAGATTCTTTTCCCTAGTCATTTTATAACATTTTTTCTCTTGTGATTCTTTCTTGGAGACTCAATCTGTCAAAATCTTGTTCTTGTTCTCTCCATCTGTACAAGTACATGTACAAGGACATGCACAATGCACCATGTAAGTAATCTGTCATCTATCCCATCTAAAAATAAATTCATATTCAATACTCAATACTCAACACTCAAGAGTGGATATCAATTCTCAGTAAGAAAAGGAAAAGGATTTGAGATTTAAGAGGAAACGAGGAAATGAGAGGCTGTGTAATTTGAAACGGGATCGGGATTAAGTTTTCTTCCCTCTAATTTTGACTCTTTTATCTACAAAGAAAGAAAGAAAGTTGAGCGAGGAGGAGAAAAGAAAAGAAAAGTAAAGACAGAGACAGTGACAGCGATACCGTCTGTCTGTCCTTGCTTCTGTCGCTTCTTGGAAAAAGCAAGGTAATTTAAACTGCATAATATAAAGAACACGAAAGAGAACTGGGCTGGAATCTGTAGAATGTAGAATGTAGAATGTAAGCTATAGAATTCATACAGAATCTTAAAAAGGCTCCAGCCTCTAGATTCGAGATTCTAGATTCGAGATTCTATAGATTCGAGATTGGAAATTCAAGTCAGTCAGGTAAAAGGAAAGAGGAAAAAGAAGGCAGCAGCAGCTGGAATCTCCTGTCTTGAGACTTTAGACTTGAGACTTGAGATTTTCCCATTGTCTTCCACAACTCTTTTGAATGCGAATTATACTCTCATCATCATCACCACCATCACGATCATGATCTTCATTTTCCATTCCCATTCCCATTTCCATCTTCCTTCCTTTCCTTCTTGTACAAACTCTCAACTAATGTGTGTCTTAGACTCGTGGAAAAGGTACTTTATGACTAATAGAATGACTTTTCTCTTTTCTCCTGATATGTTCCCAGAATCTATTCAAGACAGAATTGAGGAGAGAATCGAGAATCTCCACTCTTCTCACGCACGCACAAACACTCACCTAGATTTTGTTCAATTTACATCTATCCATCTATCTAATAATAATAATAATAATATTATCTAATATCACAACTCACATTTCCCATTCGATTTCCAATTTTCCATTTTACACTTATCATAAATATTGAATGCACAGCATTTGAGCATTCAATATTCAATCTCATTTAAGATTTAAGATGTCGTTTCTTTGGAATCTACTTTGTATTTTCATCCTCCGCGTGATGTGTGATCCTCCTTTTAACTTTTAAGGTACTCTCACTCAACTTTTAACTTTTAGGAATTGAATTGAATTCCTGGACCAATCCAGAATCCAGAATCCAGAATCTTAACTTTTTACCATTTTCATCTTTCATCCTCCTCAACAACTTACGAGAAATAAATAAATTGAAACTAGATGAGGAGTATTTTTTTTAAATAGGTCTGTTTTGAGCCTCAAGTTTTGAGTTTTGAGTAGTTGTGAATTGTGAGCATACGTGATAAAAAGGTACAGGATATACACAGTTTTCCATTAGTTACATTAGTAAATGTTCACCCATTACACGTTACATTATACATTATATTATGATTGCATTAGTCGGAATTCAAAGAGTCAGTGTTTGAGTTGAAACTTGAAATTTAAAATTCTAGGCAGTAAAATTACAGTTTACAGTTTGGAGGGCTGGTTTTTTCTTCTAATTAGAAATTAGAAAGTAGATTGTAAATTGTAAAATATCATGTTCACATCACATCGCGCAGCATTTCTTGGCGCCGGCTGCATGCTCCAACTTTTCATTCAATTTAACAGTCCTATAATGATATTTTCATTCTACATTCTACAGTTTACACGTTACATGCCACACGTAATTTTCACGGGGAATTTAAAATTCAAGCAGAGGAAAAAGGAGGAGTGAGGAGCAACATCAAAGATCAACATAATAAGGGAAATTAGTAATGTTGACTTGACTCAAGTGGCAAAAGTGGACTTTAATGTGTAACGTCTCACGTCCCACGTCTTGAGAATTGAGAATTGAGACTCGAGAAAGATACGCAAAACGAGTTTCGTAATTGTAATTTCAGAGTCATAATATTCACAGTTTACAGTTTACAGTTGCTCTCGTAACTCGTAACTCGTAATTCTCAATTTGTAATTTGTAATTTGTTACGTGTGACGTGTAATATTTATTCCGTGTGCATTTACTCCAGTTTAGAGTTTAGAGCCTGGTTCATGAGAATGTAGAATGCTAACTGTGTCTCCTGTCATTATCTTTAACCTTCAATCTTCAATCTTCTTCACTCATCATCAACATTCAACATTATAGTAAGCTTGTAAATTGTCAATTGTCAATTGTCCTCTGTCAATTGCCACCATTTTTGTTACAAGTTTGTCGTTAGAACTGTAAAGTGTGAAACATGTTCTTTATGAAACTTGTGTTAAATTCACCTCTTTGTCAATGCTCTCGAGTCTTGAGTTTCTAATGTTGACTGGTGCGAACTTGGGACTTCAGAGTTTTACAGTCGACACTTGACACTCGACATTAAACATTAAACATTAGTCAAATAAATGAGAGTTTCATCTCTCATCTCCCATCTTCTTGTGCATCATCATCTTTTCCTGAATTTTATTGTATGCGTTATGCGTTTCCTCCTCTTCATTTCATCTTCTTTATCCATTATCCATCTTCTATCTTCTATGTGTGTTTCTTGTTCCTCTCAAATGATAATGATAACGGCTCAAATGGCCATGCACTTAAATTCTTCTACTCTCTCCAGTCAGTTTGTGCACTGTGCATCTTCTGTGTATTTTGAGGTGTAAATTCCAGACTTCAGACTCCCTTAGACTCTCATGGAAGAGAGAAGCAAAGTATGTGGAGGAGATAGAAGACCTATGTATTTAGTTATAGTCGGAGTCACTGTAGTT